>APFE030669071.1:70493-93959 GCA_000404065.3 Pinus taeda | reverse complement strand
CCTAAAACTTGTTGACAAAAATTTAGTATCTTCTCTATTGAATTTCCAGTGCACTAGGGTTGATGTGAAGTGAAACATTGTCCATTGTTTGCTGTTGTAATTACGTTGTAATTGGATTTGAGTTCAACCCTAAGGCCGAAAATTCACAGGGATTAGATTCATGGAATTTTTAAAGAGATGAAATTTCTCATCTTTCTAAAGATAGCTTAATTCATGAAATTTATACAAGAACACTCCTTTCACTTAGATGTTAACTAATAATAAAAACCTAAGACCAAAATCCAAAGGAAAAGGTGCAAAATACAATTAGATCAAGATAGAAGAAAATAACAAATACATGCAAGATGCCTATTCAACATCATCTAGATGTGAATCAAGCTTCAAATTCACATTTGATAATGTTGGAACAAAAATATCATTCTCTTGGGTGCTATCATCAAGATTTTCCTCTTGATCATCCCCAAAACTCTATTCAGAATTGCAAAAAATATCCTACAGGCAGTGGCAACTATATCAATGGCTGAGTATTTAAAACATTCACTAGCATAACATACAAATATATTCTTAAGAACAAAAAAATTTAAATACATTCATTCAAACCCGAGTGTCCTCAATTGGTGCTCTAAATACACCATTGGTCTTGGAATTATCTTGCCTTGTACCCTACATAACTAATAAATAGGATCCAATTTCCAAGTAAGCTAATTCTAGTGAAAATATTTCATTTTCCACTGATCAAGCATGAAATCAGTTGTTCTTCATAAGAAAATACTTCATTTTGCAGATTTCCTGATTAAATGCTAGATAGACTAGAATACCCAACATAAAAATCCAATATTTAAGTGAAAATTGACCTACAGATTATGCTTGTTTATTTTCCCAAAATTTAACACCACATGCATCTTCTTAGAGAGTGTATAACATATCTAATCATGGATACAACAAACAAGGGAGATATTTGGTGTAACATGTATAGATGTGAGATTATAGTCAATATTGGGTACCTCCCAGGAAGAAAAGGAAAGAAGCCCTATGAACTTGGATTAAATTATCTGGATCAAGCACTTACCTCCTCACATAGGCTTGTTTCACCATGGTTGTCTGGGATTTGAGGAATGCCACTTTCTTTGGTAAGGGAATCCCTAAAATTGACATATTCTGAATTTCCTTCTTCATTCTAAAAGAAAAGTTAATTACCAAATGTAATCATTAGACCATCCCATCAAGGTATAACAAAAGAAAGAAAAAATCAAGGAAATTATTGTTCCATTTATTGTTGTCTGCAAACTTCACCTCCATTTGAGGCATCTCCTTCAAAGGTTCATCTTCTTCCTCATCACCATCTGAAAGGCTTTTATGATGACTTTCCTCTGAAAGGTCCTCAGAAGATATATCATCCTCAGAACTTTGCAACACTCCACTAGATCCCTTCCCAACCCTGCTTCAAGTCATCAATCAAAATTGTTGTCAAAAACAAACTCTTTAATCTAATTACCCATTGAACCATTTTTCCTATCAACAAACATATAATAGTTAAAGTTGTGAAAGATAAAAATTGAACATATAAGTCCCACTTTTGTTTAAGTTGGACCTTTCGAAGAAGGATATTCTCCAATACAGATGAAATTAATTTCCCAACATTTGGCTATAGTTTGAAAGAAGAATTTGGTGTTTCTAATACAAAACAAATAAAACTTATGCACAGGCATTTCAAATACATTTCCAATTACTACAACTTGAAAGAGTAGATAGGTAAAAAGAGGTAACAAAATGACAACAACAAAAAAAAACCTCGTAAAATCCATTAGGATTTAGCATGTATTTCCTCAAGGTTAGATTTCTTTTTCTACAAAGAAAAAGGGTACCCACATTGAAATAATATGTGAATCAAAACCTATCAAACACATACAACAGACTTTTCATGCAATGATCTACCTTTTTGTGACTTTTCTTTTCCATTGTATTCAAAGATTCAAAAGATATTTTGGATTTGTCTTTTGAACCCTCCTCATCCTCCTCCTCCTTCTTCCTCCTCTCCTCCTCCTTCTCAAAGGAGCATGAAGCTACTATGAGGAAGTCATCTTATGATTTCGCTATGAACTCATCTTTGCTAATTGGGTTCTTCTTTAGCTTCTTACTTTGTTTGTCTTCTTCATGAATGTTTTTCCTATATTTTCTTTTGGCTTAGAGTGATTCCATTTCTGTGTGGTTATTAGAAACTTGATTATCTTTTGTTGTTTCCCTTGTATGCTCATTTATAGAAGCATGGACTTTCGAGTTTTCATAATCTTTGCTGCTTTTAGAAGCATATTATTTCATGGATGTGTTTATGGTTTCAAGAATGTCAGATCCAGTGAGGACATTATCAACTTGATGATCTTTTTTATCATCCTCCTTGTCTGCTTCACCTAAGATATTGCAAAACTTGTTTTGGGAAATGCATTGTTCCTCTGCATGTTGTATTTGCTCCAAACTAGTAGTAAAATCTTGACCACTACTCGCGAACTCACTAGCATTCATGTAGTTTATGAGATCATTGTCATCAACAATCTTATTTTAATAAGTAAGATGAAATTACCTTATATCATTACCAAGGGCTTGCCTACTCTCTTCAACCTCTTCCCCTTTTCCCCTTTTCCCTGTGGTATTGGAGAAGCCTCTTTGGAAACCAAAAGGAGATCTTCATCGTCAATCTCCAAATGGTTCACTCAACTTTGGCTAATTTCCACTTCCATGATAAACCTTTTAGTTATAAAGGGACCTACATTTCATAAACACCATTCAATTTACCCAATTAGTGTTCCCCTTAAACTTCACACATGTTTTTACTTCGGATAAAGAGCACATATCAAACCTTTTGTAGAGGTAGATATATCAAAACCTAAATGTGGATTGATCAAAGCCAGTGTTGGCACAGTAGAAATACATTCAAAATTTTAACAAGCTTTTCTTCAGCCTCACACGAATCTACTTCAACTCAAGAGTGCAAAAAAAACCTCATAGAGACATTCGTGTATAAGAAATATTATTCAGAAACCTATGAAATAAGCATGGCCAAGCCCTCTTTTTTGACAGTGCACGTGGTACCTCATAAACACAGAAAATAAAAACAACTAGAGATAGTTAAGCATGTTATATGGAACTTCAGGGTCACCAAAGGTTTTGCAGAATTGGTTGTTGTTGAGTATAGGACTCGTTATGTTATCGTTCTTCATAGAAAAGGAGACCCGTTTTAGGATAAAAGGTTGGCCCAACAAGTACGAAAGAGCATGGTATATCAGGATGCAATCAGAATTATACATATCACCTTATGCAAGAGATGGTGTGAAGCAACCTTTTATTATGTAACTAATACATTGATTTTTTAGATCTTGTAATTTTTAGACTAGAATTGTCTCGGATCTCAAGCATGATGTATATTGTTCAGGAAAGATGTACATCCTTGTGAAATCTGAGACAAAGAATACTAGAAAATTGGCCAGTGTGACAATTGTAATTGAAAATATATTTTGGAGAAGATAATAGAAATCCACTAGGAAAAGGAAAAATTAAGATATCATGTAGAAAAAGTTAAATCCAAATCTGCGGTTACCAAAACATTTGGAGAAAGTGTCGAGCTCAAAGAGGATAGTGAACATAAGCAAAGTAAGAACCAACTAATATTAATGTCGTTGTAGGCCATAGAAGAAGGGTTATGCTAGTAATATTGGTTAAAACCCATATGCAATATGTGTAACCAAGACATTATCAAATACAAACAAGATATACTGGTTAACGGTTTTGTTTACAGTAACACTCAAATAAAAATTGAGTCAGATAATACTGACACTCCACTAACTATTTGTAGCACCAGGTGAAGAAATAAGATGAGAAAAACTTAAAATAGAAACCCCACACTAAAATATCTTAGCATGCTTATAACACAAACCCTAGATAAGAAACCCTGGAAAAAACACAGACACAGAGGAGAGCTCGGGAAAGGATAAAGCCAAATACTTCAATCTCAAATGAGTACTCTACCAAGCATATATTTTCAGTGATAGATGATTTGAAACAATGTATTCAATAGGAAAAATAACAAATCAAATAGCTTTGAGCCCATCATCTATACCATTACAATACAAAAATATCTAAGACATAATGGAATGAAAGGTCCATACATTTATAAGTTATTGGTGGACTCTATGTCTCCATAGATGAATGAGCATCAAATGGGAGTGCTGAAGAACGAGAATGGCGAGATACGGTGATCCATAAATTGATTATGAGGACTGAAAGCCTTGAATGTGTTCCAGGGTCCAGTAGAAGCATCCCAAATTGACCGATGATATGGCCATCCAAAGATGCCTCTAGGAAATTGTGGCGCCAAAATTTTGTCGAAAGACTTTCATTTGGTTTAAATGAAGAGAATTTACCACAACATGGGCCAATTTAGCGGTATGTGTGGGCTCCTGCCAAAGTCTCTTTAGATGTTGGAAATGAAATTATAGGTCCCATTCCAATCCCATAACTTTGTAAATTTGCGAGTTAAAGTAGGCATAAAACAATTATGAGAATTTGGAGCACTAAGAATGAGTGGGCTCCTTGAAATAGCCTACATGTTATGTGAGCTTATCCTCAGAGGATCCAAGGGTTCTTTGCCTCATGAATGGTGAAGAAAACATTGAACTAACCAATGTCTATATTCATGACCTTTTGGAAATTGCACTAAATTATTAGGACGGTGATTATGATAATTTGTTTTAAATAAAAAGTATATTAATTAAATGAGTAGAAGTGTTAAAATAACTATTTTTGGTTTATGAACTCCAAGGTTTTTTCAACGGAGGAAAAGAGGCCAGATCCCTGTGCCGGCACTGATTTGCAAAGAAGCTTTCTCGTGAACCCCTACCCCACAGTAACCATGGTTAACGGTGAACTAGACCTAGATCCAGCGATGGAGGATATTCTGTCAGTCTGGGGAAAAGACCCGACAGCACAGAATGTAGAACGTTACTTTGGAGTGCCTGATTTACTAAGCCACGATCCACTTTCCCCGGAATCACAGTGGAACCATCAAGTTTCTCCTCTTCCGGCCAAGAAGGTAGAAGGGATTGATCATTTGTATCAGACAATTAAGGATCTGCAGCAGCCGAGCAAGGAGGGTGGAACCGAACTGCATGTAAGCCCTAGGAACCTTCAACAAGTTTGCAAAGGAAAATCCACGCACTCTGGGCCGGTTCTTTCGGGAGGCCTAGAGGACATCGTCCTATTTGGGTCGAGCTCGAGGCGTCGATCGGCAGAGGACCTCGGAAGGGTTGTAGCTGTTACTAGGGCATCCATTGCCAAAGGTCCAGGTAGCCCCAAAAGGAGCGAAGGACGAAGGGATGTTGAATTTGAAGGATTGCCAGATCTATGCAAAAACCCTACTGAATCAGCCTTCAAGGTCCAGGTATGCAATCAACCCTTAGCTGATCTCATCAACGTCTCTGTCATCAACTCGGTCCCTACCCCTATAGAGCATAGACCTTCCTCATTGGATCAAGGACGGGTTTTGCAAGAAAGGGAGGAGACAATCAGGGTTTCGAGGGAGGAGATTGAAGGGTTAAGAAAAAAAGGGGAAAAACGGAAAAAACAGAAACCAATCAATTCAAAAGAGTTGGAAGGGAATCTGGTTCTGGGTATGGATGTGCAGATGGAGGAGGCCCTGGAGGTGGCCGAGTGCACTTTGGTTGGCAGGACAAGGGGGGAAAAATTCACCTCAAACTTCATAAAAGCGGAGGGGGAACAAAATTGGCAGACAGATCTCATCAAAGGGTTCAAGGTCTCAACCCTAGCAAAGGGTTGGTTCATGGTGCACTTCGAGCAAAAAGAGGCAGCTGATTGGGTGGTAGGGAAAAACTGGGCATTCAAGAATATACCAATTCTGTTAAAGAAGTGGAGCCCATTATTTGATACCATGCATGAGAAAATAGACGTTTTCCCGGTTTGGGTGAGGGCTCCAGGACTACCATCCTTCATGTGGGTCGAATCAGTCTTCAAGGCGATAGGGAACAAGCTGGGAACCTTTCTGGAAGCGGACTGGTCATTCAAGCAAACTCAGAACAAGGCGATGGCAAGGATTCTTGTTAACTTAAACCCCAGTGGAGGATTAGCAAAGAAAATCAATCTCCAGTATAAAGATTTTGTCTTTGAACAGATCCTGGACTATGAATATTTGTCATTTAGGTGTCATGTATGCCACGACTATGGTCACCTGGAAAAGGAATGCCCCTTAGGAAGGAGAAGGAGACGCTTTCAGAGGTCCTCTGGTCAATATGAGAATATTGTTCGTCAAATCATGACATCTCACCAGGAGAAGGTCTTTCCTCAGTAGACAGTAAAAGAAATGGAGACGGATCTTGATCAGGGGGGGAAGACAATTAATATAGCATCTCAAGATCTGCAGCACAATCGGGCAGAGAAAGAACCAGAGCTCGGGGACACAATAGCAAGCATGGAGTTCGCAGAGTCAGCACCTCAAATCCCTTTGGAGAGCGTTGATGCAAAGGGTATGTGCTCAAATTCAAAATCTTCCCCCATTTTAAATTCAGATATTGGAAAAGACTGCCTGGCCTCTGATTTTCCTTCGAATTTTTGCCTTTCTGAATTCAATGATCTGAATGAAAGTAATGTTAGATCTTCATTGGATAAATGCATTGAATCCATTTTGGCCGCAATTCCCTCCATAGATCTGAGTTGTGATGATGGCCCCGCAATCCTGATTCCCCCGGCCCACCCTCATATGTGTCCATATAACCTTAGATCCTTGGACCCAAAACTAATCTCCTCAAATGTTGTTGGAGGAATAGGTTAGTCTTCTTCCCCGAGCCTGTATAGGAAGAAAACGGGAAGGAAATCAAAACTCTCCATGGCCCAGATTAAAGCAAAATACGATGTGGCAGACGGGAAGCAACAGTCAATAACTGGGGCACTTAGAGCGGTGCAGGCCCCTGAAATCATTCCAAAATGATTCTTACATCATGGAACTGCAGGGGTTTGGCCAGTAAGCCCAAAAAACTGGCACTCAGGGAACTGATTTTAAACTCAAAAACATATATCCTTCTACTTCAAGAAACCCTGGGGAATGGAGTAGAAGTTGAAGCATCTCTAAATGGTCTCCTTCCAGGATGGAAATTCTCAGCCATGGACTGAGTTGGACATTCAAGTGGCCTGGCAGTAGGTTTCAGGGAAGGGATAATTCAGATCAGGAACCTATGGGGCATGAAGCAGGCAATGGGCATGGAAATCCAATCCCCCGAATTTGATTTCCCTCTAACCATATTAAACATTTATGGGCCCTGTCAAGGGAGGGAGGCCTTTTGGACAGAATTAATGTCTAATTCAACTCTGAAGAGTAAGTTTATGGTGTTGGGCGGTGATTTAAACTTCTCTATTGGTAGAGCGGAGGCATGGGGTCCCTCGGCCAGGGAAGATCCGCTGTCAGAATTCTTCCAAAACCTCATTACCTCAAATAATCTTATCGACGTAAATCTTATCAAGTTAAAGCCAACGTGGAGAAACAGGAGAGCAGGAGAGGCAAGAGTAGCCAAAAGACTGGACAGATTTCTCATAAATGGAGAATTATCCTCTATGATTCCAATGTTCAGGCAATGGATCGAAGAAGAAGGGGCTTTGGATCATTTCCCTGTTTATCTGGAACTCACAAAACCTCCTCCAAAGCTGCCAGCACGTTTCGAGTTTAATGCATCATGGTTACAGGAAGAATCTTTCATAAAACTATTCAAAGAAACATGGAGGCATCTGGACAGTAGCACCCCAGAAGACAAAGGATTCTTGTTCATGGAAAACCTTAAAATGCTGAAGAAAGCAACCATATCTTGGGCAAAGGACAGGAAGGCAAAACAGAATGAGGAATATTCCTGAATTAGTGAGGAACTCCAAAAGCTGGAAAGTACGGAGGAGGATGGATATGCTTCACAAGAATCCAAAGAAAGGATACTCCACCTAGAGAAGCTCAAAAGTAAAATTCTCATGGCGAGAGAAGAAGAGCGGCAGCTCAAGAGTAGAGCAATCTGGCTCAAGGCAGGGGATGAAAACACCAGTTTCTTTCACAATTATGCAAAAGGGCGAAAGTCTGTTAATACTATATGGAATCTAAAAAATGAAGAAGGAAGGGAGGCAAAGACACTTGAATCTCTGTCATCTTTGGGACAAAATCACTTCCATAATTTATTCACAGACCCAGGAGAAATCACTATTGTTGAGGTGATCAAGACAGCACAATGCTTCCCCAGGTATGTGGAGGAGGAAGAAGCAGAGGACCTACATGGGCCAGTCACAAAGGAGGAATTTGAAAGTGTCATAAATTCAATGGCAAAAGAAAAAATCCCTGGACCGGACGGATGGACCATAGAACTCTTTCTCCATTTCTTTGATCTGATAGGAGCAGAAATTACAGAAGTAGTAGAAGAGTCCAGGATGAAAGGAGAGGTCTACAATCCTTTCAATGCAACATTCATTGCCCTCATTCCGAAGAAGGAAGTTCCTGAAACTTTTGAAGATTTTAGGTCGATTTCATTGTGCAACAGTATTTATAAGATTATTGCAAAGGTGATCGTGACCAGAATTAAACCAATTATGTCAAGACATATTTCAATGGAACAATTCTGGTTTTTAAATGGAAGACAAATTCATGAGGCAATAGGTACAGCTCAGGAGGTATTGCACAGTGTCAAACAGAAGAACGAGAAGGGAGCAGTATTAAAAATTGACCTTTCCAAAGCTTATGACCGAATAAATTGGATATACATCCGAATGCTTCTAACTCACTTAGGTTTCAAAACAGATTTCATAAGCTGGATAATGGGATGTATTACAAATGTCAGCTATGTTGTCCTCATCAATGGAGCAGCCACCCCCTTTTTCAAAGGACAGAGGGGACTAAGACAAGGATGCCCCTTGTCCCCTCTCCTCTTTCTTTTAGTAGCAGAAGTACTAAGTCAGTTGATTCAAAAGGCTAAAAGGGATAGTAAGATGAAAGGTTTAGAAGTAGCTTCTGAACATCTCTCATCTCCTCTTTGTTGATGATATATTGGTTTTCACAAATGGAGAGTCTAATGAATCAAAGGAATTAAAAATCATTATTGATTTATTCTTGAAAGCTACAAGAATGCAGATAAATTCCAGGAAATCTCAGATAATTATGGAAGGTCTAACCAGACAAGAAAGGGCCCAAATGCAACAGTATTTTCCCTATCAAACAAGCAATATGGAATCCCCCTTCAAATATCTTGGATTCTGGCTAAAACCAAATGCATACAAAAAGGAGGATTGGAACTGGCTAATTGCCAAAATAGAAGCTAGAATATCCCGTTGGAGCTTTAAATGGCAGTCCCGAGCGGGGAGATTGACCCTAATCAAAGCAGTGCTATTGGCCATTCCAGTGTTTTGGGCAGCTTTAACATGGGTTCCTAAAGGTATATTGGAGAAAATAAGGAGAATTTGCAGCAGATTCCTGTGGGCTGGCTACAAGGAGAACTCTGTCCTGCCTTGGGTTGCCTGGGAGAAAGTGGCAAGGCCAAAAGAATGGGGAGGATGGGGGATAAAAAGCCTTCCTGATTTCAGCCTATCACTGACTGCAAAATCTGGTTGGAGACTTATAAAGCTAGAGAACTTATGGACCAGAGTGGTGAAAAGGAAATACATTGACCCAATGCCTTTAGAGGAATGGATTAGAAATCCAATTAAGGAGAAGAAGAAGGGGTCGGTGATATGGAAAGCAACAGTGGAATCCTTCAAAGTAATTGAACAAGGTCTTGCATGGAAGATTGGAAACGGAATAAATCTAAGGATTGGAAGGGACCCATGGGTAGGATGCAATGAAAATTTTTCCTTATCCCCTGGACTAATCAGGCATCTAGAAAGCATAGGAATTCATACATTAAATTAGGTAGAAAAAGCTGGCCATTCATCTATGTGGGGACAAGCCCGGAAAAATGGAGAAGAACTAGGCCTAGAGCAAAGATGGTGGAACTATTGGGGAACATATACTCAAGAGCTTTCTAGAACAAATGTCAGACTTAATGATATGATGGACCAACTGCTATGGGCACCTGAAGAAAATGGAGAGTACTCTCCAAAAAATGGACACAATTTCATCATGTCTAGAAAAGGCTAGGGAGAACAGGAATGGTGGATGAAGCATTTATGGAAGCTCAAATGTCCGGTAAAGGCAAGGCTGTTTTTTTGGTGTGTGTTACGGAAAAAAAATCCCAACCTGGGACATTCTCCAGTCAAGATACATGCACGGTCCAGGAAGATGTTCTCTATGTAACGCTGAAGTGGAATCCATCAATCATCTCTTCCTAAAATGCTCATCAACAATAAAAATCTGGGGGGAGGTAGAGAAACTGTTGAACAAAAGGATTGAATGGGGAAGAGAAAATCTTTCAGAAGCATGGACCAAATGGTGGAATCAGTACCCCGAAGGGAATATGCGGAACCTCCCACTCATCCTATGCTGGGGGATATGGATTGCCAGAAACAAGAGTATCTTCCAGGACAAGGAAACTCCGGCAGTTATCACAGCTACTCAGAGTGTATCCATATACTCAAGCATCCCAGAACCTATGGAGAAAAAATCCCAAAGGCAAAATAAAGAAGTCAACATCAAAGAGGACATCCCTTGGTCTTTTTTCGATGGAGCCTCACAGAACAATCAAGCAGGTGCTGGCATAGTTATCCATGTAAGCCCAAACCATTCCCTCAAAGCCTCAGTTGGTTTAGGGTCAGGAACAAGCAATTTCACAGAACTATCAGCCTTGAAGTTACTCCTATGCTGGCTTATTCAAAGGAACATCATCACAATTCAGATCTTTGGAGATTCACTAAATGTTATTAATTGGGTCAATGGGAAAAGCTCATGTAACAACCAAATTCTGAAACCTCTGTTGGAAGAAATCATAGTTTTAAAATCATCTTTTAACAGCATCTTTTTACATCATATTTATAGGGACAGGAATGATACAGCAGACAAGCTTTCTAAAGAAGGTCTGCAACAGAATATGGACAGCTGGAAAATCATAGAAGAAATTCAGGGACAAGTTCACTCATCAGAACAGCTGCCTTATACATGAGCACATCAACACTTTCTTTTGATATATGTTCCTTGTTATTTCAGACTTTATGATGTTATTTTGGTAAAACTTGGTTTTTCACAATAACAGAACTAAAACAATTTTTGTAAAGGTTGTTTTCCTTTATAAGGAGGCCATATATATGATGATTTTCTATTGATAAAAGGACAGTATGGTACGGCTGGACAGCGAAGAGCAGGTGCCTCATTTCAGTTTCGCTCTCAGCTGTCTCAATTTTTGAAATCAGTGGGTCCTTCTTGTTGAAAGGACGTCTTTTGTGATTGCACTTGCAGTCAAACAGCACAATCTGAAATGCTCACGCATTTGCAATGTAACTTTTTATTTTCTTAATAAAAAATTCGCTTTTTCTTCGGAAGAAGAAAAAAAAAAAAAACAAAAACAAAAACAAAAACAAACAAACAAACAAACAAACAAACTATTTTTGGTTTATTAAATATGTGATTTTCACGCTAAGAGTTATTCTCCAACTTTATATGGTAGAGATGTTGTAATGTAATGTAATGTACTGTAATGTAATATAATGTAATGTTATTTAAAGATTTTGGCTCAGTAAAATTACATAAAAATAAAAATAAGAGTTATTCTCCAACTTTATATGGTAGAGGTGTTGTAATGTAATGTAATGTTATTTAAAGATTTTGGCTCAGTAAAATTACATAAAAATAAAAATAAAATAATAAACATAAAATTTATAATTATAATTGTTAATAAAACATTTTGACTATGTCAAATTACATAAAAATATGCAAAACCATTTTAGAGTGGAAAGAGATTCGATCCCTCCCTGTGCTAGGTAGATCCAGAGTTAAGATGGATCTAGGTTGGTTATATAAGGTATGATATTTTTTATTTGAATAGTTTAGTATGATTTTGATAAGTTTATGTCTCAATTTGAATGCTGTGCACTTTTAAAAATAGTGGTATTGTGTTTTCTAACTCAAAACATGAAGAGTTAGTGAGATTTATTTTTTTCTCCTTCTTTTAAATGTGTTTCCATTCAACCTAGTGACCTATTAATTTTGGAGAAGACACTAGCTCTAGATGCCTTACTACTTCCATGTTGAAGGGAGACCTTAGATATTGTTGAACACCCAATCCTCTATGGGTTGGTGTGGAATGTGAACAAACACCGGAGTCCAAGGGACCACTTGGAATATGAATCCAAGGGTCACATCAATGTATTATACATGTATATCATGTCAACAATATATGCAATCAAATTCTTATCTTTCACATACGTTTTTTACATTCCATGTGAGTTTAACATGGTATCAAAGCAGGCGTTACCCTGCCCTGCTCCAATTTGAGCCACTTGTTTTGTGCCTTCATAGATCTGAGCACTCCTAAAAACATTCACCTATGTTTTCTCAATGTTCGCTGGTTTCTTAACTCTTACCTCTAAAAAATCTAACGTTCCCTGCCAACTTTGTTCGCCAATCGATTTTGTGCTTATCCTCCAACCGTTTCTGCTCCTGCTAGTAGGCGCACCAAACATTTTTTTAAACATCTCTCAATTCCACCCATTTCATTATTGTGTGCATCTTACACAGAAACATACTTTCCCATAGCACTATCAATGCTATTATCCACCTACTCTCTCTGTGTTTCTACGTTACCCGACTTCCCAGCACTGCATACGCTACCCATAATTTGTCCAATTCAATTTTAATGGTCATACATTTCTTTTGCTCTAACGAGAAGCTTGGGAATAGTAATTATCAACCATCCATCCAAACACGACATTACTCTATGCCATAGAACTATTCTTCCATGGTATTCTCTTCGTTTAACATGGTATTCCCTAAATGTCTCTTTTCTTAGAATTAGATCATAATTCCACATGTTATGCCCCTCTGTATTCTGGTCATATGATAGACAAGCTTGGAAAGCATTGATACTGCTAAGGAAATCCATGCTTGCCTTAACCATTTCCTTCGCATGTTACCATGTCCCATCAATAACTATCAACAGTACCAATATCCCACCATTTTCATTCTAACTCTAAGGAGGAGGATTATGCATATCTAATTGTGCTCAATGGTAAATCCATGTCTCTAAATCCATTGCTTCTTCACTAGGGAACAACAAGAGTACCTGCCAGTACTTGGAGTTATCTGCACCAGATTAGCTGGAAATAACATCGAGGACTGGCGATGAACCGATATGAAGACAACTGTCGACTATAACTTGGGAATTGAGGAGACATTTTTGCAAAAGAGGGATCGTTGATAGTTTGTGGCTTCTAAATGTGATGACGAGCGGGATACTCTTCATGAGCTTTCGAGTAGGACCAACAACACATTCTTCCACTCGCTAAAACTTTTTGCACCCAACTTTTTTCATGTCCGTGGTTGTGTCAAATGGCTAAGAAAAGTCGAGCGATGTTGATCCCCCAAGCATCTTGCTGCTGGATTGCACTTTGAGCATCGAGAGTATTAATGGCTTTTATTATCTAAGACTCCATATATACAGATGTATGATACAGGGCGCCAAATCTAGAAGGACACGGTCACTAAAACGATGTAAAAAAGAAAGAAAGAAAGGTGCTCATCAACTCTCCAGAACTTCTTGGTGGCTAGATGTCATATATGGACTTCCGTGAGACTTTCACACTCAATGTATGCTCCATGATTCTCCATACACATTATCCATTGGTTTGTATTGAGGAGATGGATAATAGTGTTGAAGTACCAACTACTATTGATGAATTCAGTGTTTGAGAATCCAAGATGGACTAAACATTTAAATGTGCTATAACAATTTTGTTTCTTCTGGCTTCAGTCTAGCGGTTCTAAATTTAAAGCTCGAGACATTTTTTGAATCAATTTTCACGTTTCATAAACAAGGTAAAATTTGTAGTGAGTTGTTGGAGAAGATAAATTTGTTATCAATACTAGCTCTAATTTAATTGGCCACTTCTTTGATTGAATTTGTTGAGCAAATCCACCTTTCATTTCTATGATAGAGTAAGTACAATAAACCTCTCTTTGAGTTCTAGATTTTTTAATCAAAGTGTATCAAAATATAGTGAGAAGGTTGCTACTCTTTATATTCAAGGGCAAGGAAAGAACATCCTAGCATATCTTGAACTCTGTAAACTGTTTGAGTAAAAAAAAAGGATTAAGGGTTCATTGTACATGGGTGCATCTTCGTTGAAACCAACACCCTTCATTTGTTGATCTTAAGTTGTTAAGACAATGGATAGACTTGATGAAACATTAGATTTGTTGAATACCCTAATTTTTTTCATTGTTGATGGGAAGGTAAACATCAACAAAGACACTCTCACCCATATTCAAACCTCTCTGCAAAATGCACAAGACAAAATTGATTTTTTTGCAGTTGGAATCATAGTTACAGAGAGATGGGTTACAACAGAAAAGCCATCTTTCTAAACTTTTCTTTGTTCAAAACAATCCCCTATATGACTTTGAAACAAGATACTATCAGTAGCCAACAAGTCATCAACTCAATAATGTTGAGATGGATTCAGATCAAGTGCTCATTTCAAAAGCAGATTTGAATACATGTGTGGAAATTCAATCTACACTTCCCAAACCAATCATCAAAACTTGGGAAGAGCTTATCAACAATAAGCACATAACATGTCTTGGATACGACAAGGAGATGTCCTTTCATATTCCATATTATTCCAAGCCCATTCATTTTCAAAGTGTTGGGTTTCTTCATGGCGATTCACCTTCACCTGTTCCAAATTCTACTCTTCCACGATAGCCAAAAGATGTAAATGCCAACACTATGACCAAGTTGGCCATATGAAAGATCAATATTTTGATCTCCATACATGCAGACATTGTGGTCATCATACTCATTCTTCACACAGATGCTTCAAAAACAAGTCTCCTGCAAGAACAAAGATTCATCTTCGATGGATCACTTCTTGGCAATGGGCTTCAATAGCCAAGAAGATATTTCGCTCATACAATAGGATTTGTTCTCGAATATTGAAAAGTCTTGCAGTTGAGATCTCTTCGTCTTCTCACTTTGTATCTCATAGGGGGGAAGTGATGGTCATATACAAGATTCAAAGCCACATCAAGCGAGCCTGAGCCACAACCTGCCATACTAGATTCAGAGTTGTAGCCAGAGACAAAGATGCCCCTAAGCATGCTTTCGGTTGGTGGTCAACCTTAAACCATCTATGCGGGGTTGAGACCTCTCTTTAAAACATTGGTGACACTTCCTCTAGTAGAAGACTTCAGCTTCTTGCCAATTTTGGAAGAGTTCCAAGAATTGCATTAAGCATTCCAGAGTTGGTGGTCATCCTTTAACCATTGCAGGTTGTAGACCTCCCTTTTTTAGGTTGAAAGTCTCCCTCTCCAAAGAATTAGGGACACTTCCTCTAGTAAAAGATTTTAGCTTCTTTCCAGACTTAGAAGAGTTTCGAGAACTACACAAAGCTTTCCAGTGTTGGTGGTCATCCTTAAACCACACCCCTCATACCAACATTTCAGAGAGCACATTCAACCTAGTGTGGTCATCCATATTTTTGTACATTTTGTATTACAACTCTCTTCTTGTACTCATACATACCCCTTCGGATTAAGGGAGGGGATGTTGGACACCTAATCCTTCATGGGTTGGTGATATTTCCATAAACATATCACAGATTAACCTCTTAGCAAAGGACTTCCATATTTGCATCCTTTTTGCTAGAAGGAACCGACATTCCCTAACACAACCCCCCTTATCCTTCAAATATCTTCGTAGAGATATCCATTTCCATGTTATGCTATGTATTAGGGTATGAAAGTGATGAAGTGGTAGATCAAGTGGTGTTAGGTTTTCTGTCAATTATTTCACCAAGAAAGAAGCCTTCAATTTTATTCAATTTCAATCGATTTCTTTTAGATATCATACATGAGAATTTTTTGAAATTTGGAATTGAAAGATCATTTAAACATCAAACAGTTTTAGTCTATATGTTCCTATACGATCAATCAAAAAAGTTCCTTCAGATATAGTTGCAAAAACATGATATGCGAGGAATTCAATGGTCTGTCTTCCATTAAACTTCTTTAGCTTGAAAAGACTTTGAAGAATTATCTTTTGCAAGTTTTGTGGACCAATTTATGTCAGTGTGTTTCACTTTGTTCAACAATGGAGAAATCACAATAATTCTACTAGAGGTCAAGCGCAATTTGCAGCTTAGTGAAATGACTGAGCTAGGTGACTAGTATTTGTACAAAAAATTTATTGAGATAAGAATGAATGGATGTGAACTACCTCCATATCGTTTGCTAAATTTTCTCTTAGTTATAATTTTTGCTCTTTAATTCATTAGACAAAGTCTCAATGCAGATCAGATGCATTTCCTACCAAGAAAGAAAGAGTCTTTTTTCAAACTCAAAGCATAAGCATGACCCTTTGTTGTAATACTCGGGAAACTAATAAGGAATTTGAATTTATGTTAACACAAATGAAATTCACAAAGGGAATCAACTGGTCTTATGGTCCAAGCTGAAATATTTCATATATTAGAGTTCAAGGAGGTTCTACTTACTATGTTCATGCACCAAAGCCAAATATTGAAAGATATGCCAAGAAAAAAACATGGGAAGAAATCACCCTAGAAGAATTACCAGAAGAAAAATAGGTAGAGCAACCAACAAAGCTTAATGTTTTAGCAACTCCTCAACAAAAGGAAAAATAACTTAAAAGAGTAATTGAAAATGTTCCACATTTCACTTCAAAATCAAAAGGAACATAATTTAGAGTCTATAAAAGGCAAAAAGTAAGGGAAACAAAAGAAGTTATGTGAGAGACTAGGTCCACAGATGTATCTACACCTTCTACAGTCATTCTCTCAAGTAAGCATGTATTCAATTTGTAGCAAATGGAAATAGTAGCAAGACAATCTTCTTCAACTCCTTCCTTTGCTAATTAGAGTATCTATTCTAAATTCATGGAGATTAAAAAGAAGAATGAAGCTTTGAAATCAATTACCTACATTCTATTCTGCAAGCAAACTCCTTCTACAAAGAATAAATTACTCTCAACCCAGGACGCTGAGAAGGGACAATTTCAATTAGTCTTTCTAAAGCCAAAAGTCCCAGAGGCTAAGGTTGTAGAACATTTTAAGATCTCTGTATTTTCTTTTAACACAAAGCAAATCCAATTAATTGATCAAATCGATCTCCATAAGAAGACAAGGGAGATGATTTATTCTACTTTAACTAGTTCTACAATTAATTTGTCAAAGTTGCAAAATTCATTGAATAATACAATTTCAGAGTTAAAGATGGAAAGAATGCCCTCTCTTTCTAAATATACCATGATTAAATCACTAGAGGATATATTTGTCAAGGTGGGATTAGATCCTCATGATATCAATATGACTACCTCTCTTAGTTCCAATATAGAAATATGTAATGTATTATTTTGACTATACAATGCCCTCCTAACCTCACATGTTAGGGGTATATGTTATCATAAAACTTTTGCTTGCCTATGACAGTAGGTGATTTATTCTAAAGACAATACAAAATTATCATAAACTACGACAAAGAACCACAAACTTATTGAGAACGGGTAAATAAATTTTTGAGGATATAAATCAAACCCTAAAGTTGATCAAATCAAGTATTGCGTAGTCTTTTAGTAGATGGGCCATGTGATTGTGTGGGAAACCCTCCAATATTTGTGCAATTCCTATTACATCAATACATATTAAATTTGTGTGCCCATTAAATGCAAAGGACACTTCCTTTGGATGTTTGGTCAAGCTAGCACATACCAACTCAACTTTTCATCCAATGTCTTGTATAGATCCATAAGTAGAGTTAATTGAAGCAAATATGATTTCATTTCCTACCACTTCCTTCTCTAGAAAAACACTTTAAATGAATGTCTCCTCCATACAATTCAAGTAGTTCGAATAATATTATGCTATGAGATTTCAACCAAAAATTAAAAGCCCACTTGCTTTAGTCCATTTCATTATCCTTCATTAGTGATTGTGTTATCCAAATTTACCTCAAATATCTATTGCATCAAGGAAACTGCTACTCAAATCACTCTACCATCATTGGGACAACCCTAAAGTGGAAAGAATCCCCATAAAGAGAGGGCTCAAAGTCCATCGTCATGCCTCCTTCAAGGTGAAATTTTATCTTGTTCTTACATTTGATGTTTATCTTTCTAAGTTAATTTATATTGCCTCAAAATATCAAATTACAACATATCATCCATCATCGATAGGCACAATACACCAAAATACATTTAAAACATTATTGGTATTAGATCCCAGGATTGATCATGGATTTTTCATTTTTTCCTTTTCTCTTGCGGACGTCAATCCATTTCGCAGAATTATCAGGAACAACTATAGATGGAACAATGACATAATTTCTTAGATATAGTTCCATTATTGAAGGTTCGCCTATATTCGTCATTTCCTTGTCACTATCTGATTGATCTAACTCATGGGTACATTTTTTCACACTCATTGTAGAAGCCACAATTATGGTCGAGTCTCTTTTAGTTCCATTTGAAGGATGGATCTCCTTCGCTAAGGGGTGAGATGGTGCCACCTGAGGCTGAGCAAGCTTGGAGGAGTTGATTTGGCAGTGGATGTCTTATGTTTCTGAGGGTTGTCCTGGTTTTGACCTAGAGTATTCTTAAACCTTTTTGATCCCTTCAAATATTTCCATCCGTGGCTTATTATCTTCGTATCCTTGGGGGCAGAAGACCTATTACAAAAAAGGGCATACATTTTGAAGATGACTAGGTTATTAACAAGTCATGGAAGTAGTATTTTCATAATCCAACTATTGCGAATAAACCTTACCCCTCCACTTGAGTAAGATATTATCTGACAACTCTTTACCGAGGTCCACTTCAACACATATGTGAACAAATGTGAGAATTCCTTTTGAAATCCTTTCAGCGTCTATTTTGATGAAGTGACATATTAAATTTCCCACATATTCTAAGATATTCAATTGTGTCAAATGGATGGGTAAGTTAGGAATCCTTACCCATAATTGAGTTTATAGAGACATCATTACAAGAGGATTAAAGTCAGGAAACCATGGTTGAATTAAGAGATCATAACGACCCCAAAACCAGTGTCCCTAGTCAAAAGCCTCCTGTCAGTCCTCTAAATTTTTGAAGAACACCTTAAATAATCCTTTTGAGAAAAATAACAACTCCATATACTAAGACCAATTATGGTGTACCCATTCTCCGGGAGCAGATGTCGAGGGTCAAAATCCATTAAAATGACAAACAATCACCTAACATTCATAATATGCAGCCATAAAGTTGGTTAAAACATTTTTCACTTCAAAATATGGAGTGTTTATTGCTTGATCCATAAGGAATGACAACCCTGAGAGATATTTGGGGTTTGAAGAGGAGTGTTCTGGCTTTAAGACCTCCTTAAAAGACTTGATTTAGGTCGAGGAAGCGCCCCCCCCAACCCGCATCCTTTCGCTCCACCTGTCAATCTGGTGATTAAAGAAATAAAGGCATCCTTGTCTATGCCATTTTCTCTGAGGAATTTTAGGTCTTGAAGCTTCTTTCTACCATATAAGATCTGGAAACTACTAGATGATATTCATAGTCAATCCTGGATTCTAGCGGTGAGTGAAGAGATGAGATTCAAGGATTTGACCAACATGCATAAGGGACCCCCTAAAAATGGTCATACAAAGACCGAAAAATTCACCAGATTTGGGATAAAACGCTCATATGAGATGTAGGAAAGAGACTTGTTTCTGGGAAAACTAGAGTCTTGTCAAATGACTAGCCCTCTAGGTTTGGCAGCTACCCTAGAAACAATAGTTTAAAGCAATCCAATGATTTCTTCTATGTGTAACAAATAAGAGAAAGATAATGGAACCAACCTAGAACTTCCGCTTAATCCCTTGCTTGATCTCTCTCCCCCTTGACAGAGCTTGCAACTCCTCCCCATAATTAACCCGCTTGGAGAGTACCTACACAATAGTTTAAAGCAATCCAATGATTTCTTCTATGTGTAACAAATAAGAGAAAGATAATGGAACCAACCTAGAACTTCCGCTTAATCCCTTGCTTGATCTCTCTCCCTCTTGACAGAGCTTGCAACTCCTCCCCATACTTAACCCGCTTGGAGAGTACCTGCACAAGTACAACAACAAAGAACCATCAAAGCATCGTGATCTATTGCAACATAAACATTACAGAATCAGATATATAATGAACAAATGATAGCATTCGCAAATGATAACATTCACAAATGATAACATTTCACAATTGCACAATCATATGGAAGAAAACTTGGAGAACTTTATTAATAGAAGGGAGAATTACAACCTAGTTGCCTGATCCAGCATCATCCTCCTAGCTTCAATCCCTCTTCACCTCATGAAATAGCAAGATCACACTAGCAATACAATGCTCTTTCCTCAATTACAAACTATCGGCGCTTCCTTGCAATTCACAATCTTCCAACCCCCAGATCTCTTGAATTAAAGATCCATTTATAAATGTGTGCAAGGGTGTGAGTCATCCATGGGGTTTTGATTAGTGTCATTCCACTTGTTGCAATTGGTTCCACTTGGATATTTCTTAGATCTCTTACTCATCTTTGGGCGAATTCAGAGAGGCAAGTGGCACAAGAGAAGTTTCTAGAAGATTCCATAAGCAACCACCTAGCAAACTGTCTCGAACATTTGTCCATCCTCGCCCATCGCACCCTATAGAAGGCCTAATTAGTATGCATCGCACCCTGGCAGTGTACCACTCAATATGCATCACACTTTGCCAGTGTAGCAGTCAGTATGGTTCAATTTAGGCCATTTCTGGATGGTTTCTCAGGTGGAACTTTTGGGGAATGATGTAATCAAATGACTATGTTCCTTTAGGGTATGAAACAACTCTTTTAGGGATTGATGAGCCCTATTTTATTGTTAAGTTTAGGTATGTTCTATGTTAGAGCAATTTATTTAAATTTTCACAGTTAGAAATTACATCAGCATTACGATAAACTATAGATAGAACATAAATATAAAACGCATAAGACAAGCCAAGACAAGAGGACACAAGATGTGGCGCGAGCCAGGGACAAACCCCACAATGTGTGGGGAAACCCTTTGATCAAATCTTCTTTTATCTTCAAAGTTCAACAGAGAAAGAGAGAGAGAGAGTACATTTACAACAGAAGTCCATTTGTTGCACCTTACTATGTAGCACCATCATGTTGCCCATGATCATCATGTTGCTCATGTTCCCATCATTATGCTGGCCATACATCATGTTGTCCTTATTATGTTGCATGTGCTGCCATTTACTATTATGCCCATCATGCTGCACCTTAAGATCCTTCAACTTCATTCGGTTGGTGACATCACCTACAAGTATGTTGAGATGCTACTCATAGACATACTGAGATCATCATTAGCCTTTTCTAATTATAGATAACATGCAGTTGAGAGGGTACCGATATTCATTTATATACATGTGCAGGTAGGTCCGGAGTGAAGGTTGCAAGGGTTTCCTCCAGAACCCTTATCATATATGCTTCAGCACCTTGACACCAAGAACTTGTACTCACCTGAGATTGGCGTCATTTTTCCCGTAGTGCATATCTGCTCTTAACTGCGACTACCTTGGCTTCATATACCTAGGCTCTCTGTGGCTAGACTTCTTCATGCTTGACATCACAACAACTACCCTTTATGATAACTTTTGTGACAGCTGCGGCTACGATGTGAACAACGGCTTCTAATAATGTTGCAGCTACTATGTGGACAGCGGTGACCCAACGCATAGATTAGGGCATCGTATAATAACCATGAACAACAAATAAATAAACGTCATCATGAATAGCATAGTGTTTCCATGATCTGTGTATTAGTGTCATCATTGACTATGTATGAGTCTTCATGACCTACGACGAATCTCCATGATCTGCGTATGAGTATCATTAATGATCAGCATAATATATGAATAGATGTTTTCATAAACAGCGTATGGACCAACGTATATGTGAACAACGTTTTCATAAACAACGTATGGACCAACGTATATGTCAACAGCATCAGCGTATATGTGAACAACGTTTTCATAAACAACGTATTATTGTTTCATTAACCGGCATATACACAGCGTATCTATTGCTCCATGAACTGCATATGGGACAGCGTGTAAGGAGTCTCTATGCCTTGCGTATTTGTGGGAGGGCTCCTTCCAGCTACGGTTTTACCATGAATGACTGTGTGGCAAGATATGACAATGTATTATGACTGTGTTCCATTCATGCCATCGTATGAATGTCTATGTATATTGCTAGGGCTACATATAATCAACGTGATCCATGACTGCATGAAACCAGCGTATAGCATCCACAGCGTATCCAATGTGAACATCGAATATTATGAACAGCTTATATCTTATAAGGTCGCTAAGACTGCGTTGGATTAGGGCATCATTAATCTAGGCCAGCGTACTCTTTTCGTGATTCTCCTTCCAAAAACCCAAGACGTGGAGAGGAGATCACATCAAGAATGAGTGTACTAATTGACATCAAAACTCTTTTATTTATACTAAAGTGAGCATGATGAATAGACACGTCAGTTGGGCTTTTAGAGCCTACATAATAGTTGGTCGGCTTGATAATAATTTCATAAACAAAATAAATTCATATCTCCATAAATACTTATCGGAATTGGATGATCTTTGGATCAATCCTACACCTCTCAACGAGAGGGATCCAATAAAAATATCAGCTGCCATAAATAAGCTAACCCACATGGAGTTTGGCCCTATTTGCCAATTTAACACTCCCTCTCAACTAGGGAGAACTCCATTCGGTGATCCATAAGTCCGACTGTACTATCTCCGCCATCAGTGCCCTGCACTGTTCTGCCCAACTCTGCTCAGCTCTACTCAGCTCAGCTCTGCTAGCTCAGCTCTGCTGGCTCTGCTCTGCTCTGCTCATCTTCGCTGAACTATGAAGAAGAAGAATTGATCGAGAATGTCTCATACCATTCTCCACTGACCCGAAGTCAGACTCAGAGTGCATACCACTAGTCCCAGACCAGTCTCAACTGACCCAAAGTCAGCGTCATAGTAGGTGCCACTCCTGGTCCCATACTAGTATCGTAGTCTCAGAGAGTGTACCACTGGTCCCAGACCAGTCTCAGTGGACCCGAAGTCCGCGTCATAGTATGTACCACTCTCACTGGTCCTAGACCAGTACTACACTGACACGAAGTCAGTTTCGAAGTATGTACCACTGGTCCCAGACCAGTCTCAGCCGACCCGAAGTCAGCGTCATAGTATGTACAACTCCTACCACTGGTCCCAGACCAGTATCGCAGGC
>APFE030669071.1:12542-42879 GCA_000404065.3 Pinus taeda | reverse complement strand
AACTTACCTCTGAATCTTCCAGCACCCCGTTGAAGGTTCTTGACAAAATTTGATTCTTCCTCTTCTTCTGACATATGCCCTGACTCATAGTAATCTCCTTTGCCTGAATCCTTGAATGCAGCTTCTCTCCTGTCTGAAGGTCCTCCTTTCCTCATTTTGTAAGCGGTTAGAATTCCGTGTAGCTGTGACATGGTAATTTTCTGTAGATTCTCCTTTTCTTCTATTGCAGAAACTTTTGATTCAAACTTAGGAGACAAAGATCTTAGAACCTTTTCAACCACAACTGCCTCTTTTATTTCTTCACCCAAGTTTTTCATACAATTAACAATCTCATCTATTCGTAGGAAATAGTTAGCCACACTTTCATCATTGTACATTATGAGATTTTCATACTGAATTCTGAGGGTTTGAAGTTTTGCTCGTTTTACCTGTTCATCGCCTTCATAGCTTAGAGCGATCTTATCCCATATTTCTTTTGCGGTTTTATATTGCATAACCTTGATGAATTCTGATTGAGATAGACATCCTAATAGAGTATTGACAGCCTTTGCATTTGTTTCAAACTGCTTCTTCTCAGCCGGATCTGTGGGAGTTGCTGATGGAAAAGTGTACCCTGTATCTATGATATCCCAGATTTCTGTACCAAGAGATTGAAGATAGGCAGTGACTCTTACCTTCCAATAGACGAAATTGGTCCCATCAAAATTGGTGGCCTGATCGATGCTTCTCTCTTGTAGTTGCTCATAATGATATATCTTCCTTCAAGCGATCAAGCTTCTTCTGAAGGACCTGCTCTGATACCAATTGTTGGAAATAATACTGAGAGGGGGGAGGTGAATCAGTATTATCAAACTCTTATCAATTTATACAAATATTTTCAGATCTGACAATTGAAACTTGCATATACCTTCCAAAATTATAATTTAATTTATTCTTCAGATGTTTGTCATTAATCTGTATGTGAGAACCATAGAATAATGAGCAGGAACACAAAATAGACAGTCACACCAAGGAACACAAGATGTAAGGTGGAAACCCAATGTGGGTGAAAACCACCTACTGTAATATGTCTCTATCTTCTTTCAATTAGAAACTTCTTCTTACAATGATTTTGTACTGGTGCAGTCTTTTACCAGTACGCAGGCTGCAACCTGCAGAGAGCTATAACCCTCTCTCGTTTTCCAGCTTCTTTTGGAAGGGAGCTACAACCCCCTTAGCTCTTGTACTAGCTGAAATACTAGTACGTAGGTGTTGACCTACAGAAGGCTACTACCTTCTCTTTCCTTCGAGGGACCACATTTCATCAATTTTCAAATTGGATCCAAAACATCATGTACATGTGCATCACCCAATCTCTTTTAAACAAATAACTTCTCAGAATGCAGTAACCAGAAAATAACACTAGTAACCAGACACCAATTTAAACCCAGATCTTTGCAGAAACAGATAAAAGACACCTAAAAAATATTTCAAGAAAGGTCCGCAACTTCACCGAAGGAAACCTGCAAATATCCGCACTTCTGCTGTGACGAGTTTGCGCAACTTCGTACCTGCACTGTCTACTTTTCAGCTCACCTCCGCACTTGCTCCGTTGATTCAACTATGTCTCACCAACCGATTATCAGAAATTCAGATCTTGCTCTTCTTAAGATTTTCAACCCTTGTGATTAGCCAAATGATCTCCTTTCCTTTTTATAGGCTAGGCCTCACTCAAAACCATGGACCAAAACCATTGAGAAACAATACCACGAACCCAATAGTTGGGTTCAATTCTTTTGGATGCAATACCACGGACCAAAACCATAGGATCAAAAACTGTCGGACTAATACCATGAACCAACCATAATATTTCCCATGTGCGTGCACTTTTCTCTGCATGAAAGTGCGTGAACTTTTCTTTGCATGAAAGTGCGTGAACTTTTCTCTGCATGAAAGTGCGTGAACTTTTCTCTGCATGAAAGTGCGTGATCTTTTCTCTGCATGAAAGGAACTTTTCTCTGCATGAAAGTGCATGAACTTTTCTCTGCATGAAAGTGCGTGATCTTTTCTCTGCATGAAAGGAACTTTTCTCTGCAGGAAAGTGCGTGAACTTTTCTCTGCATGAAAGGAACTTTCCTCTGCATGAAAGTGTGTGAACTTTGCTGCACTATAATTTATCATCTGAGATGAGTGGGTTGCCATCAAGTACAACATATGTATCATAATGCCAACACGTGCAATACCATGTGGAGGAGGAAAGCCATCTGCCAGTGAGTTGCAATTGAGTGGAGAAAGTATAGTCATCTCTTCCTCCATTTACTCGGGTTAGGAACCCAATTTGTATTGCCCCTGCAAACAACGTCCAAATCTGAATGGTATAGGCGTTGCCCAAATTCTTTTGCCTCACGAGTGTGAATTTCCTTTCAAACTTCGAAAGGCACTGAGTCGAAGCAATTTGATGTTGGTTCCTAACCAAAGAGGCAATACTGCCTGGAAGCAAATGCCCCTTGTGCGCCACCTTATCGATTGATCATTCGTTAATGTGGTGCCATATGTGAGCAAAACCTGCAAAAGATCATAATACAAACAAATTTGGACAATCTATTGACCTAACTAGATTCAACTACATATTTGAAGGACCTTGTGATGAGTAGTGTGCAGGTGGGGGAGAGCAAGAGTTAACTTAAAGTTGATATCGTCAATATACCGACACTCGATTGTATCCAAGAAAAAATAGGAAACACAGTGACTATAGACTAGACTAACCGAGAGCGTGAATTTGTTTGGCAATCAAATTGTCACTTGGAATATGGAGGTTGAATGATCATTAGAACCAAACTGAAAAGGTGCCACTATACTAGTCTCCGACAAGCAAAATGGGACAATTAAAGGAGATACAAGATGGCTCGACAGTTTGAAGGCCCACAAAAGGAAAAACAACCACCAACTCAAAAGATGGACTAGAGGAGGAGTTATGTAAGAAGCATACAAAGAACATATGTGACCTACATTAATACCCTATAGAATATGTGAAAAATAACTAACAACAATATGAACTTGGAGAAACCAACAACTATGGAACCAAACACCTTTAAACTTTCTGAGATGTTCATAGAGATACAATAATGAACATAAGCAAATGAAACAACAGAATGAGCCAGAGATGGCCAATGCATACCCAGAATGACAATGATATTGAAATTGCCATCGCGAGTCAATAAAGTGAGTTTGCCACCCTACTCTTGTAGATAGACTAAAGTGCAAAACAACTAACCAACGTCCAATTATAAGGAGCATGAAGTCATGGTGAGAACCAATTCCTTGAAAAAAAAGTTTCCTTGCTTCCAAGGATCCTCCATCCCAATGTGCTGAATGATGGAGTCATTAATACTCCACAATTGCTTGTCAGAGGGAATCCTAGTTGTAGCTAATCGCCCCACATCTCTCTGCATCGCCATAGTTGCAACCATAGTCCGATGGAATGTCATGACAATTAAAAACCTGGATGCATCACTCCCCTGTGCTGTGAAGTTAATGCGACCACTCTCCCCACCTACAAACACATTATGAGACTTAACTGTGTGCCACACATTGGAGGTAGGATGCCATGTGGAGGCCTTGGCACGTTGTTCAAAGGCCGCTCAAGCGAAACCGTTAAATCTCAATGATTGTTAGTGAGAGAGGGTATCGACTCGATTCCATCGTTCTAAACATTCTAGTGACTAGTCGCCGAAACACCACCCCATCCAGGTAATACAAATTTATATAATTAACACTTATAATTCATCTTTCTTATATTTTAATCCTCTTTAATAAAACTTTATAAAAAATCAACCATTTAAATTAACTTTAAACCTCACCTCCCCTCCTTGCAACTTTCTTTTCTAGTTTTAAAGTAACCCAAACCGTGTTGGTTTCCCGTGGTCTATATTACATGTTTCAAGAGTTTTTAATCTGAATGGTATGCGCCATATTTCTCATTTCTATTGGAAATTAAGCGTTCTCCCAATTTTCCTAGCGTGTTTCAAGAGTTTTTAATCCTAATGGTATGTGCCAATCCCTCATTTTCCTAGCATGTTTCAAGAGTTTTTAATCCTAATGGTATGTGCCAATCCCTCATTTTTATTATTGGAAATTAGGATCTCTCCAAAATTTCTTAGCATATGTGAATGTGCTATTTAAATTTGTGAGTTTGTTTAGGTTTGTTTATTCAAATGGGACCTGCTTAATTAGAACTTTCGCATTTTGGATCTCTATACTAGTATCCTACAATTTCCCAAGGCTAACCATCTTCAATAACGTCTGTCAAACCACATGGTTAAACTTATGCTATAAGCTAAGTGCAAGGTCTGCAGGAGTCAAACTCATCTTTTCAAGGGAACGTAAAGTTCCTGCGAAGGTTTTGTGGATTGCATCACGAACCTGGTCAGGAGTCTGCCTAACAGAAGGGAATTTAGGGTAAATATGAATGGTACTCAAACATCTGAGAAGATTTTGATACTTGAAGAAGAAACTGAAAACTTCATTCACCCATCTCCATGTTAATGCTAGCGAATATGTTGTCTGCACCACAGACGTGGGTGCAAAAGATCTGAGCGCCCTGTGCAGAAAGATTGCTCGATAATTAATTAAAGCCCATCTCAGTGGATTGAGTTGGAACATCATCATCATCAGCACAGCAGCAGAGCTTCTTCCAATGGCAGCAGGTGCTACCTTTATCTCTTCCTCAATCTCTTGCACATTTCCTCCTTCAAAATCAAACTTATTTGTAAAGCAAGCCCACATTGCATCCTCTGCTAACAACCTCAGGAATGGGCAGTTATTAAAACTGAGAGCTTATCCAAGAGGGCACTGGGGTTTTAGAGAGGGTTTAAGATTGCACAGGCAGACAAGTTTAAAACCTATTGTTGGAGTGCCCAACTGGTCAGAATGTAAGGGGCCAAAGAGGAGAGCAACGGAATCCAAGGTATCGATGAGCTCAATGACAAGGAATAGCCGACCGGAATGGTACAGACGAGATGCCCTAGAACGCTTTTGGAATAAGAGGGTCATTCCTAGGCTGACACAACTGACCCCCTTGGAGGCCTCCAAGTGGGCAGCAATGGCAGCCATTGCCATTTGGGCAGTCAGACACACTCTGGGTGTATTGTTGAATCCGTACGCGTGGATGTATGGTAGCTGGTTTTTTATAGTCTGGCCATGGCCAACAGCTGTTCTGTTGGGACTTGCCGCTCTTTTTGCTGGCTTCAGAAAGAGCAAAGGGAAAGCTGGAGAACGGGAACAGATGTTCATTCTAGCAGTCTCACTTTTATGGCTTATTATAGTTCCTCCGGCTCATTTCAATGGATATTTAGAAGGTTGGCCTGTGATGCTTTTTATTGTATATTTTGGATTCTTCATGATTAACTCTTACGTCAGATATACCCTCTATGGGGATCTAAACCCTCGGCCTGATGACAAGCAGTGGAAAACCAGCCCTTCCAGAATTGTTCAAATTGCTTTCTTTGCCTCTGTTGTTGGGGGGCATTTGCTGGCTGCATATGAGAGCCCCCCACTGTCTATGATTCCAGGTGGATGGAACAATGTTATTCCTTCCCTTGTTCTCTACTTGGCAATGGCTGTGCACTACAACGCAACACACTACTTGGGAAAATATTTGGACAGGCTTGTAGTGCCTAGAACTGTGGTTATGTTTGGTCCCTACCGATGGGTTCGTCATCCAATCTACAGCAGCTATATGCTTTTATTTGCTGGTTACTGCATTGCCCTACGTGCCTATGTCAGCTTATTTTTACTTATTCCGGTATGCTTCCTGTATTATGAACATAGGGCCAAGTTGGAAGAAGATATGCTGGTGGACGCTTTTGGGGATCTCTATACAAGTTATAGGGAGAAAGTCAGCCGCAAATACGTTCCTTTTGTTTATTGAGACATGAAACTCTTCCAGCCAGCCAACAATGATAGTAAAATTGCTTTTGTCATCACCATTCTATTATCTTAGGCTTATTCTTGAAGGTGACTAAGTGTCAACTGCACAGTATTAACATGCTGTTATTATGTGCTGGGTAAATTCTTCTCTTTTAAACATGTGTCTGGTGACTGCATTCCAGTGGAAGTAAAGAAAATAAATATGATGGGTACTATAAAAGTGAAGATTCTAACTAAGTGTCAATTGCACAGTATTAACATGCTGTTATTATGTGCTTGGTAAATTCTTCTCTTTTAAAGATGTGTCTGGTGACTGTATTCCAGTGGAAGTAAGGTAGTTAAATATGATGGGTACTATAAAAGTGAAGATTCTAACTAAGTGTCAACTGCACAGTATTAACATGCTGTTATTATGTTCTGGGTAGATTCTTCTCTTTTAAACATGTGTCTGGTGACTGTATTCCAGTGGAAGTAAGGAAGATAAATATGATGGGTACCATAAGTGAAGATTCTATATTTGATTGGCGAACATGACAATTGTTACATACAGTCTATTCAATATTGTATCTGTTACAGTTCCTGTTTTTTTTTTTTCTCTCCTTCCGATGGATGTGGGCAATATACATATGGTCTGGCTGCTGGTTCTACCCTTATAGCTTCATGGCCTACGGAGCTGTACGTATTTGATTTTGAGGCCGATGTTGATAATGCAGTCATGCAAGTACGAGGAAAGACCTGAGGTGTCCCTAAATTCGAAGGGCACTTCTTGCTACTGTTAAAGATCCGTTAAACATATCTTTTCTTGCATTCTGTTCAGCCTTGCTTTCATCTTTATGCATTGGTATTATTTTGTGCTCCGTTTAATGCCACATTCTCCAAATCCCAAATTTTAAATCTTTTTTTGCCTTCTAACATGGGGAATAACATTTGAACCTTGCACCTCTTGTTAAAATTAACAATGTTTTTACAACTATACCACAGGGTCATCCTCTGGATGATTGGACATCTCTGGTTTCTTTCTTAATTCACAATTATTTTCAGTAATGTGCTTTGAAGGTAGTTCTTTCTTCAATGCAGGTGTTGATGTGTCTTCTTTAAGCATCTGTCAAGAGTTGCCTTGCCACAAACTGTACATGGCCAGATGGTGCTTCAGTCGAGCTCCATTGTTAATATTCTAATTTACTGATAAATCGATCAGTATCATCAATGACAAAATGATTTTTTAGAAAACATTTTCTCATTAAAAGGAAGGTCCCTAACCAAATTCGAAGAAAGTTGAATTATTGCCGATGGAATGGGAAAGTTCTATTTAATTGTCAATACCTGTAATTTTCATTTATTAAAAGATGCTTTCTATTTTAGTCAAAGTGCAATCTCCCTTCTATTGGGGCTTGCTTTTTTGGTAAAAGCAGGACATTATTATTGCCTCAACTAAGGTTTGATTCCCCAAGTAACATGCTTGCCCTTCATGGGCCATCTCATCCATACAAGTGGGTAGACTCATGCATTTGGGGCCAGCTGAGTGCAAGTTATGGGTGATTTGGTGAAGTAGATACTCCTCACTCCCAATTGTTTAGCCAAATGATACATTGTTTGTTGTGAAACAAACTTTCTTACATGCAATAAATTCCCATATTGGGGAAGGCTGCTCACATAGTTGACTGGAAGCATTTACAAAAAAAAGGTGCAATATCCCAGCTGACAAAATATGATGAGAATAGAAGCCATTTCAAAATTGGTGCCCATATCTGAAGGTTGCACAGGCTTCCATGAATCAAATTGAAAAATATGTTGCTTTGAGAACCACTGGCACTATAAAATGGAGGAGATATAAAAATAAGATGAAATTTATATTGATGTACACTTAAGATCAAATGGGTCAAAGGGACTAGGGGTTACAGCAGTGATGAGAAGCCCATATGAAAATAAGTGGGGCCCACCTAAGATGAGAAATAAAATCATCGAAGTCAAATGAAAAACTAGTAAACCAACAATGATAAGTGAAGCAACATATCAAAACCTAGGCCTACAAGAATGCTATCTCAAGGGGGACTTTAGAAAAGGAAAGTGAAGACAGGAGAGAGGAGAGGGTCGATGAAGAAGAAACAACCATTTTTTGAAGGAAGTAAACCCAAAAGCAGTGGGAGTAGGCCCTACTTGTCATATGGAACAATAATGTTGATGTGTATACCTAATGCATGTTGGATAATGTCACTATGAGAGTGGCATGTACTAGTAGGGCCTCATGGTGTAGTGTTGGGTGCTATCAACTCACTTGTTTTGCGGTAGAGGTAGAAAGGATATCTCTACTAGCATCTAAGATCGAAGAAGCCCAACCAGAAGAGAAGATACTAGTACTGTGTAATCAGGAAGATGAATATCTCTCTTGTGCTCTAATTCTCTTTGAACCTCTAGCCTTGATACAACAAGGAGCATAAGTCACGTAGGCCACAGATCAAATCCAAATGTTGTTAAAATTTTAAGGGCTAGATAATTCTCTATTGTAGATAATTGCATTTTAAAAGTTTTTCGACATGTTTTTCACATTATATTCACCCCATATCATCATAAACAATTATATAGAGATAACATCAACAATGCAGTGGAACAATAAGGAACATTAGAAGAAAAACATACACAATAGAGACACCAAGATTTTGGTCAGAGACCAGGGTGAGACCCCACAAGGGGGAAAACCCTAAATCAATTCTTTTTTTTTGTAGATATTCATCAAATGATCAGCTGAGATACAATACAATAGAATAATTATAATGAGACACAAGTCTTTCAACATCAATCGAATTCGGCCTCCTAGGGCCAACCTTGGGTCATGCAAGATCCTCATGAATGGCAGCAGACAAGACTATCAAGGAGGCATTCACAAGCCCTTCACAATACCTCTGATAGGTCTCCTAGGGATCAATACATGAAACCATAAGGGCTGACTCCATATCACTGTCACAAGTAGCATATATTCCTATCTCAAATAACATACATGTTACTGCCTCCATATCACTGTCACATGTCACTCCTGTGCATTATCATGAGGGAATGTGACCCTCATTCCAGCATCCAAACAAGCCCCTATTCAACTGATATGAGGCATTCAACCCTCCTTAATGAACAGATTTACCACAGTCCCAAACACAAAAATAACCCTTGTCACATGCACAAAAACTAGCCTAGAACCATCAACAAACTCGGCCAACAATCTGCCTTAACTTGACCATCCAAGACAGGCCTTATGGCCCTCCAAACAGGGTACCAAAGGGGCTTGGCCCTACCTTACCTTACACCATCCGAACTTGCACAGAACTGCCTTTCAAGCTCGACCTACAATCTCTTGAACTTGTCCTAGACCATTCACAAGAAAAGATACCAAAACCTTCTTATCTCCACTTCATCTAGGGCTCTCAAGCCTGCAACTACCTCAAAAGTCTTTTAACCTTTGATGTGATGCACTTGATGTGATTCTGAATGAGCCACAAGGTGGTCTAATATATAGGCATTTGATTGGGTGAAAGGGTGCCACCAATAGTGGAGCCGATCTGAATTTGTGCCATAATTAAAATATTATTTTCTAATAATATGAAGTTGACTTGAATAACTTATTTTCTCATCTATTTATTTGCCACATAATTACTTGAGCTGACTTGAGGATTTGCCCAAAAACAATGATAAGGTGACAAGCTGACTTACACAAGTAATTTTTATTTAATTACTTCTTGGGGCAAAGGTGGTTTCTTTTTGGGGAAACTGGATTACTCTTGGGGAAATTCATCCTGAAGCTGCCCAAATTTCAACACTCCATCTCAGCTAGGGAGGAATTTCTGATTGCATCGTAAGTCTTATCTTGGATGTGCATGTCTCAACATAAGAGAAGCTCTTCTCATCTCGATCCATAGAAGAAGAAGAATGATGACTCAATCCATAGAAGAAGAAGAATAATCCACACGACAATAGGGGCATCGATTTACCACAACCAAATCCATAGAAGAAGAAGAATGATCCACACGACAATAGGGGGATCGATTTACCACAACCAAATCCGTGGTAGTCATAAATGACCTTGGTAAAGATACACACCCTATGTCCACTGCCTAACCCTCACCTAACTTGATTCTCATTGATCAAGTGGTAGAACACCTGCATCCAATACTTAGGTAGATCAATTTACCATAACCAAGTCCATGGTAGTTGCGTCCGACATTAGGTAAAGATCACACACACCTACGTCTCCTCACCCACTGGCCAAATGGGTGGCAATCCTTACAAGCTTAACCAAGTCCATGGCCCTTGGTCAATAAAGACACAAGATGACTTGCGAGTAGGATGCATACTGGGGCATGTACTCAGACAAGTACATGGCTCTAAGGAATACCCTCACACCTAGCCTCTAGGTGCCTCGCTGCTCAATCCCCCCCTTAACAAGTCCATGGCTAGTCGAAAGACTAGGGGAGAGCATATTCTCAGTGTTCTCAATCAACAGAGTTCCCTCTTGGGGAGGGATACATTCTCCTACACTCCAAGCTACTCGCTGAAGTGTTAATTTGCCAACTCGGTGACAAATTACAATCATTGCATTAAATTCCTCTTTTCGAGAGGACCAAAATTGACTTTTGAAGCACTCAATTCGGATAAAGGAAAGTGGATTTTTGAGGTCAAGCCCACAAGTACAAAATTGTCATGGTCGGCCTTGGGTCAAATGGCAACTCTCAAGGACAAGATGGCACCGCTCAAGTTGCATATAAATACAAGTGATCTCATGCCTCATTTGCACATCATCAACACAATCATTTCTTCTGTCTCCTTCATTGGTTGGTTCGTACAGGTTTGAAGTAGCCTATTCTTCTTCACATGTGCGAGGATTTGGAGCCATCTTTGACTTTTAATGATTGGGCATTTAGTTTGGCTTGTTCTTCTAAGGTTCTGGATCTAATTAAGGAGGCCAAATTAAATGAGGAAGGAAGGATGAAATTCTAAAGTAGCTAGACCACTTTGACTAATGTTGACTTTTTTGTAGTTTAAGTTTGACCAGTGTTGACCAAGGGTCAAAAGGAACCTTTTGACTTCAATTTTCTTGGAGAAGGTCTGTCCCATCAGGCCACATTTTTGGGTACTAAGACCAAGGCATTTTGAGGAGTTTGACTACTGTTGACTTCAAGTTTTACCACATAATAGAGCTTTACATTTTCTTTCTCCATTGACCAAGTTTGACCAAATTTCTTGGAGCTGTTTTGACTGATCCTTGACCAACAAAAGAGGCGATATTGACTGGGCTTTGACCGAATTAAATTGGAGCAGATTTGACTGTTGTTGACTTGATTGGTTAAGGCAGTCAACTACTGTTGACTTTTGTAGATTTGGCAGTTGACCAGATTTGACTCTTCCTCATAATTTGACATTGGTGTATTGATTTTCCATTAGATTGATTGGATATTTGATATTGGTTTTGGATATTGGTTGGTCAAAGCTTGACTTTGACTCTTGCATGATGTACTCTCTCTATTGAACATTTGAAGACAATCTAATAGAAGAAGATTTGCAAAGGGTTTTCCTCCTTGTGGGGTTTTTCGCTAGTCATTGACCAAATATTGTGTCTCTTATCTCTTGGCTATCTTTCATTGTGCATTTGTATAATTGCTCTATCTTCTATTGCTCAACTGTCATTGGTTAATTGAAGAAGTGAAATTGTTAAATTGGATGCTATTGGATATTGTTGAGGTAATAATTGCAACATAGAACAATTGATGAAAAATTAACATGGTATCAGAGCCGAGGTGAAGACAAGCCCGAGAGACATAGAGCAAGAGCATCCATCTTCTAAAGCTGCTGATTGAAAGGGGAAAATCTTTTGGTAAAAAATGTCTACCTCTTACTTCAAAGATAATGAAAAGTTAGTTGATGCATTTGACTTCGCAACTTGGAAGACCAGGATCTATGTCACCTTGGATGAGTATGATGTCTTTGACTACATGGAAGGAAAGATTTCAACACCTCTGGAAAATACTTCCCAAGCTGTCAAATCCAAGTTTAAGAAAGATGAGATTAAAGCTAAGAAGATTATTATTGATTCTTTACAAGATAATCTACTTGTCTATATTTCATCTTTGAAGACATCCAAGGAAATGTATGATAAGATTGTGGACATGCATGAAGTGAATAATTTGAGCCACATTATGGATTTGAAAAATCAACTCAAGGAATCTAAGCTACGCAAGGGAGAGGCTATACAATCATTCTTCATGAGAATCATTGAAATCAGGGATCAACTCTGGATTGCTCAAGAAATTATACCTGACAGGGAATTGGTGATAGAAGAAGAAGAGATTCTCTCGATGATCGGGAAGATAGCTATCGTCCACCAAAGAGGTCAAGAAATTCCAGGTATGAAAGTAATGCTACTAATCAATCTGAATATATTCTTATTTCCGCATTATCTAGCTCATCTCCTCTGGATACATATGGGATAGTTGGTTGGTTGGTAGTGGGGCCTCTCATCACTTCTCTGGATATAAAGAGGTTCTCTCTAATTTGGTAGAGAGGGAGTCCAATTTGAAGATTATTCTTGGAGACAACTCCACTCATCTTGTTAAGGGCTTTGGGTTTGTCAAATTTCACTTGGACTCTGGGGAATCTATTTTGCTTCATGATGTGATGTATGTGTTGGGATTGAAGAAGAATTTGGTATCGATATCTGCTTTGGAGGATAAAGGAATGAGGGTTGCATTCATCAAAGGAAAAGTACTTACTTGGTCTATTGGATCCCCTATGAGAGATGCTTTCACATTGGGATCTAGATTTGAAGGACTTTATAGAGTCACTGGTAGACCTATTCTAGCTATATGATCCATGATACAAATCGTCAAAGAGAGTTGTGGCATTGAAGGCTGACCCATCTACATTATGATGCTCTTCCTAAATTGAAGAAGTTGTTCTTCGGGATCCCCGATGTTCAAGTCCATCGTGATGTTATATGTCCAAGGTGTGCCAGTGGAAAAAAGACAAGGGGACCGTTCCCCTCTATCGAGAACAAGACAAAATATATCCTTCATCTCAATCATTCTGATATATGTGGTCCAATCCGTGTGCATTCACTTGGTGGCCATCTCTATTACATCACCTTCATTAACGATTTCTCAAGGAAGACATGGATATATTATTTGAAGCACAACGTTGAGGCCTTCGAAATGTTCAGTGAGTTCAAGGCTTTGGTTGAAAATCATATAGGGAAGAAAATAAAAATCTTTTGGTCAGACAATGGTGGGGAATACATCTCAAATGAATTTATAGACTTTTGCGAGAAGGTGGAAATCAAGAAGGAGACTATTGTGCCCTACAATCCCGTACAAAATGGAGTAGTTGAGAGAAAGAACCGGTCTATTATAGAAGCTGCCCGAGCCATGCTCCATGATCAAACGCTGCTTAAGTTCCTTTGGGATGAAGCAACAAACACAATTATATATGTGTAAAACAGGGTGCCTCATCAAGCTTTGGACAACAAGACCCCCGAGGAAGTATTCAATGGTGTCAAGGTTGATATCGGTCATCTCCAAATTTTTGGCTGCCCCGTATATTTCCATGTACCGAAGGACAAAAGAAACAAGCTAGAAGCCACTGGTAGAAAAGTGCATGTTGAACAACCTCTAGGATTTGAAGTTCATGACATGAAGACCCATGTATGCCAATTGAAGAAAGCTCCCAATGGATCGAAGCAAGACCCTTGCGCATGGTATGCCCGCATTGACAATTACTTGATGAAGCTGGGATTCACAAGGAGCAGTGTTGATCCAAACTTGTACTTCAAAGTGGTCCATGGTATGCCTCTCATTTTGGTATTATATGTTGATGACTTATTCTTGACAGGTGCAAATCCTCTTACTTTTGAATGTAAGGAGGAGTTGGCAACTGAATTGGAGATGAAAGATCTTGGTTTGATGCACTATTTCTTGGGATTTGAGGTTTGGCAAAGACCGGGTGAGATTTTCCTTTCACAAGGAAAATATGTTGTGAAACTGCTAGAGAGAGTTGGCATGGTTGAGTGCAAGTCCTTGCTTACACCTAGCAAACCCTTTTGAGTATAGACAACTAATTGGTGCTTTGATGTTCCTTGTGAACACTCGCCCCGTCATATGTTTTGTAGTTAACACTTTGAGCTAGTTTATGACCGAGCCTCACCATGTACATTGGGTTGTTGTGAAGCATGTATTGAGATATCTACATGGGCCTATTAACCTTGGACTGAGATATGCCGCTAGAGACATTAGACTACATGGATATGTAGACGTAGATTGGGCTGGTAGTGTTGTCGACAGGAAGAGTACTTCCAAATGTTGTTTTAGATTGGGATCCGCCATGATATCGTGGATGAGTAGGAAGCAGAAGTCGGTAACCCTTAGCACTGCTGAGGCTGAGAATACTGCAACCAGCCTGGCGAGTTGTGAAGCAATTTGGTTGAGGAAACTCTTTGGAGAGCTATTTGAGTAGGTCCTTGACACAACAATCTTCTATTGCGACAGCAAGAGTGGGATTCGTTTGTCAAAGAATCCTGTGTTCCACGACAACTCCAAGCATATAGAGATCATATATCATTACATTTGAGACATGGTGCAAGGAGGAGCCATGAGACTCCTCCACATTTCGAGAGATCAACAAATAACCGATATCCTCACCAAGGCTTTGCTGAAAGGGAAGTTCTTGGTCTTTAGAGAGCAGCTTGGACTCGTTGAGATGACCCTTTCAAATAAGGGTCCTTGCTGATCAAGAACACTGAGCATTGCTCTTCCCTCTTGGTTGAGCTCCCAAGGTGAGAAATGGAGTTATAGGTCTCCTGCGGATGAGAGACCTCTGACCGATAGGATGTAGAGACTTGGGATCTCCCCTAGTTAGAGTATGTCCCAATTAGCGTCCTAGCCACTCTGTGGGATAACCTCTCCCATCTAGCCAATGGGTTGAGGGACTTGGGATAGAATGTGATCCCTACCTCTTGTAGTAGGTGGATCTTGCCCAAGTTGTTGGATGTAAGTGTTCTGCCATTTGACTCTTCAAGGTTAAGATGGATGATCAGGGACAATAGGGTAGAGTGTGATCCTTACCTCCGGTAAGTTGATCTTACCTATTGTCAGGGACTTTGGGATAAAGTGTGATCCCTACGCATTGGGGTAGGTTGATCTCGCCCATTGTCTTTAATTCTGGTTGGTAGTTATGGCTCCTCGATGATGACGATGATTCCCGGTGGTAGCAGAGTCTCCTCGATGGTAATAGAGTCAGGGTGGTAGCTGGAGCTCCACTGCAACATTTCTTCTACTTTAGATTCAAGAATGTTCAACATGAGATGAGAAGAGACAAGCAGAGATGAGCAGAGATGTACATGACATGATGACGAGATACATATGATGATCACATGATTCGGTTGGAATTTCTCCCACGCTGAGAGGGAGTTTTAATTTGGCAGCTCAGTGACAAATTCAAACCATTGCATTAAATTCCTCTTTTCGACAAGACCAAAATTGACTTTTGAAGCACTCAATTTGGATAAGGGAAAGTGGATTTTTGGGGTCAAGCCCATAAGTACAAAATTGTCAAGGTCAACCTTGGGTCAAATGGCACCTCTCAAGGACAAGATGGCACCCCTCAAGTTGCATATAAATACAAGTGACCTCATGCCTCATTTGCACATCATCAACACAATCTTTTCTACTCTCTCCTTCATTGGTTGGTTCGTACAGGTTTGAACCAACGTATTCTTCTTCACACGTGTGAGGATTTGGAGGCATCTTTGACTTCTCTCTTTGACATCTTTGACTTTTGATGATTGGGCATTTGGTTTGGCTTGTTCTTCTAAGGTTTTTGATCTGATTAAGGAGGCCGAATTCAGTGAGGAAGGAAGGACAAAATTCTGAAGCGGCTAGACCACTTTGACCTGCGTTGACTTTTTTGCAATTGAAGTTTGACTAGTGTTGACCAAGGGTCAAAAAGAGCCTTTAGACTTCGATTTTATTGGAGAAGGCCTGTCCCATTAGGCTGCATTTTTGGGCACTAAGACCGAGGCATTTTGAGGAGTTTGACTTATGTTGACTGCAGAATAAAGTTGTACATTTTCTCTCTCCATTGACCAAGTTTGACTGAAGTTTTTAGAGCTGTTTTGACCAATGTGGAAAAAGTCGAAGTCAGGATTAAATCAGCAAGGGTCCAAAATTTGAAAAATCCGTTAAAATTAGGAGTTTTTTTGAAAAAGTCGGCAAAATTTAAAAAACACAAAAATATTCATTTATTTTTATTTTTTTTAGCATCTAGAGTATCCACAACATCAAATAAATGCATTTCCACATAAAAATGTAAAGAAAGCTAATATATAATATGTATATGAAGTCTAGTGCTACATCACATATCAAAATAGTGAATCAACTTGTGAATCTTGAGTCTTGTCTGAGTCTCAACTCTCAACAGTCAAAATATCGACAAAAAATATAATAAATGTATATCATGAGTCACCTATGATTTGGAAAACATTGTCCGCTATGATTTGCAGCATTGTCCGCTATGATTTGGAAAACATTGCTCGGGCCTACTTCTTGAATGAATAGGTCCAACAACTCACATAATAAACATGCATCTTTAATGTGTGCAGATGCATCAACAAATTTCATAAATATTGTCCCCTTGGGACAACTAACCAAGAAGTTAAGAAGGGTCCTACCCTTCTGGTCAATCCAACCATCTGACATGACTGTGCATCCATTGTGTTCCCATGATGCCCTAAACTCCTCCAATCTAGAAGTGCAATCAATCTTTTCATCTTGAAAAAGAGGCCCTCTAAATTCCGCAAAGGTGGGGGCTTTGTACGCTGGGCCAATGACAACAACAACATCAAACATAGGTTGGTAGAATGGGTTTGTGTTGGCAATGTTGAAAGGAACATCACTCCATAGAAGACACACACTGACCAACCTGTTAGCTTCTGCCTTTTCCTTTTTTTAAGTGTCGATTTGATGCCAGGTTGTGCACCAGGTGTGGTTCTAGGAACAAAAAAAGATGAGAAAGCTGAGGGGTTGGGACATATGGGTGTGAAAGGTGATGCCGAAGAAGCACTGTCACTGTCACTTCTCCCCACCCTTGAGGCCCCTAGAAGTTGGATTTTTAGTTTTGCCCTGGTGTCTTTTCCCTCCTCTTTATCCATCAACGATTGAATGGCCTGTTGGATGATTTCTCGAGATGTATTTGTGCAAAGGTCAACATTTTGCCTCAGAATTTGCCCCAAATGGAATTTTAATCTGTTGACACCTCCTGACATATGCTTGCCACACAACTTGCAAGTCAAATACATTCTATTGATCCTCCCAGATTTGGGTATAGTATCAGGTTCACCATATTCCCACATAGCGTCCAAAAGCCTTGGCATTTTGTTTTAAACTTTGAACTTGAATTTGAACATGGGCACAATTTTTTTTGAAAAAAATTAAAAATTTCTCATCACATAAGAAGCAAACACAAATGCAATTGTTGATTTTAGATTTTAAATGCCTCATCTCAGTCATTTGAAAACACTCAGATTCAGTACACAAGCGTTTGAATTTTTGTCGTTTTATTCTAGAAAGTTGAAGTTTTGCTTCAATCTAGATTCTAAACAATGTTTCCCCTTCAAAATTCTATGCAAAAATAAGATATAAACAAACTAATAGAATTATAGATAGATTTAAGAAGCTATTTGAGTAAAAAAGACTAAGAGAGAAATTAAAATACATACCTGGCAGCAACAATTTGACACTTTGAATCTCTCATGTTGAGCAGTGGACAAATCTCCAAATCCCGCCACAAAACTAGCAAATCTTCTCCTCTTGGGCAATTGATCCAAAATGGATTTTGGATAGACTCCTAAGTCTAAGTGTTCCTCACAGAGGAAAATGAAAGTCCAAGGAAGTTCCTGGAAATAACCCCATGGCAGAGATCTTTTCATTTTGAATCTACTGCAACTTGAATGGGAAAAAATGGACTGAGGATGCAGAAGTTATCGTAGAAAGAAGATGCCCTTTGTTCTTTGGAAAAAGAGGCAAAATCCCCTAAAGATGGACAAAAAACCTTTATAAAGGGAAATCGCATTGGAGGAGGTCCAAGAGGCGGACTTAAGCGGAAAGGGAAGAGACCCACAATCTCTGATGTCCGATATGTCGGGTCGGAGATAGGCATGTGTTCGATGGCGGGACCCCGGGCAATGTGATATTGCGATCGCTGATATCGGCGGATTGGCATTGGCGATGGCATGAGACAAAGGACAGATCCCCGGGCCAACACGTCTTGCAATTGCGATATATCGCATCGCAACATCGCATCACAGCGATGTAAAAGGGGTGATAAAGCCGGACCCGACGGATTTATAAGCGCGACTTAATAACATTTGAGTTCCGCCATAAATGGACTTTTCTGTGTATTAACGCTTTTCGGTGTAAAAACCGAAATACAAAGAAAAAACGCTCGAAGCAATAAAGCCAGACCCGAAGGGGAATTATAGGCGCGTTTCATAAAAATTTGATTTCCGTAAGTAGGATTTCGGGCGGGCCTCAAGCGGTAAATGGTATTGGGCCAACTCCGCTCGATCCCATACAATGAACAACGCATGGCTGGCGGAGGAGGGAGGAAAACCGCCTTTTCGGGCGGGTAACCTCCGTGCCCTTAAGCCGCTCGAAATCGCATATTGACCGTTGGATCGGAGATCCCGTAGATCGACGGTGGAGCTGTGAAAGCAACCCAAGGCAGACCCGATGCGATATAGGGTGATTTCGATATAATTTGAAGTCTGATAAAAAGGATTTTGTTGGGTTTTTCACGTATTTCCCGTGTATTTGGTATCTCGCCCAATATGCCTACGCGATGCGATATAACACCTAATGGCGGACCCGATAGGGATTTTAGGGGCGATCGAATGGGATTTCAAGTCCGAAAATCACGCCCAATAATGTATTTTCCAAAAATCTGTGTAATGAAATTTTCTCTGTTTTTTGGGTTTTATCCTATGAGAAGGCCCCCAAACCTCTGTAACTGCTCCTGATCATCATGCTACGCTGCAAGCAGGCATTTTTACGGGCAATGATGCATTTTGAAGCCACAAAGCCGCAGAGCTAGATGGCTAGTCGAACTGACAAGGAGCAGGGAAGCTACAGAGGCGCAGAGAGATGATGATACGCAGAGAAACGGTTGGGGTAGCCGAAAACCGGAAAAGTACCTCAAAGGAGGCAGAGAGATCAATTGAGAGAGAGGGCAGAAGCAAAAGCTAAAGCGCAGAGCAGTTGAGGGAGCCTTGGAGTCACTTGGAGGTCAAGTGAAAAGTCAGAGAGCCGAAAGTTGCAAAAAGCCAGAGCCAAAGAAGCTAGAGCCAAAGCCAGAGCCAGAGCCGAAAGCCAGAGCGAGAGCCAAAGCCACGAGCCAGAGCCAAGAGCCAGAGTGAGCGCTGAGAACCAGAAAGCCGAGAGCTTCAAGAGCCAGGGATAAGATGGTGTCTAAACCCATTGTTTCTGTGTAATATAGTGGAGTTGAGCCAGGAGCTTGTAAAAGGACTTATACCATAATCCCAGAGAGCCTAGTCGAGTTGACTAGAGCTCACTGAGATGTAGCCCAAGAGTTTTGGGTGAACTCCTAATTAAATTGCTGTCTTATGTGTTTGTTTTATGGCTGCATTGTTTACTGTTATATGTATGTTATATCAGCATAAACAACAGAATTTACAACACAAGCAGTTTAAAACAACCATAAGCATACACCTTATTTTCAAGCACATATTTAATTCCGCATTGGTTAATTATAAAGACTTGAGAATATTTAAGCTGTGGAAGTGGGAAAGGTTCTTGTAAGTTAGACAAGAAGTCTAAGAGCCCCATTTTCAGATCAGCAATGGCAAACAACTACTCTCTCCACATGGACGAATGGGAGCAAAAACAACAAACAAATATTTTTTTTATTTTTTTTATTTTTATTTTTTATTTTTATTTTTTTTTTATTTTTTTATTTTTTTTTTTTTTTATTTTTATTTTTTTATTTTTTTTTTTTTTTGTAATTTTTAATTTTTTATTTTTTATTTTTTATTTTTTAATTTATTTTTAATTTTTTTTTTTTTTTTTTTTTATTTTTTGTTTCGGCCTTTTCGGCCTCTTATTCGCGGCCTGGGAGAGATTGCCGACTTTTTAGGTCGACTCCCGATAAAATTGGGATTAATTTGATTAAATCATGATTTTTTCAGCAGTGAAAAAGTCTGCAAAAAGTCATTCGATTTAATTGTTTTGCTGAAAAAATCGGATTTTTGGGATTTAATCCCGACTTTTTCCCCACTAGTTTTCACTGATCTTTAACCAACAAAAGAGGCCGCATTGAGTGTGCTTTGACGGAATTAAATTGGACCATATTTGATTGCTGTTGAATTGACTAGTTAGGGCAATCAACTATTGTTGACTTGCAAATTTAACAGTTGACCAGATTTGACTCTTGCTCAGCATTTTGACATTGGTATATTGATTTGACATTAGATTAATTGGATATTGGATATTGGTTTTGGATATTGGCTGGTCAAAGCTTGAATTTGACTCTTGCATGATGTACTCTCTCTGCTGAACATTTGAAGGCAATCTAATAGAAGAAGATTTGCAAAGGGTTTTCCCCCTTGTGGGGTTTTTCCCTAGTCATTGACCAAATATTGCGTCTCTTATCTCTTGGCTGTCTTTCGTTGTGCATTTGTATAATTGTTCTATCTTCTATTGCTCATCCAAGACGAGTCACAAGAAAAGATACCAAAGCCTTCTTCTCTTCACTTCGGTTAGGCCTCTCAAGCTTGTGGCTACTCCATAAGTCTTTTGACCTTTGATGGGATGCACTTGATGTGATTTTGAATGAGCCACAAGGTGGTCTAATATATAGGCATTTGATTGGGTGAAAGGGTGCCACCAATAGTGGAGGCGACCTAGATTTGTGCCATAATTATAATATTATTTTCTAATAATATGGAGCCGACTTGAATAACTTATTTTCTCATCTATTTGTTTGCCACATAATTACTTGAGCCGACTTGAGGATTTTCCCAACAATAATGATAAGGTGACAAGCCAACTTGCATAGGTAATTTTTATTTAATTTTTTCTTTGGGCATAGGTGGTTTCTTTTTGGGGAAACTAGATTACTTTTGGGTAAATTCATCCCAAAGCTGCCCAAATTTCAACAAATGTCTTTAACAGTGACTAATTGAGTGTTGGAGGGATGCCTTGCCCCACACCCCTTTACCTCTTGTCATCCCTAAGATTCAAGGAAAGGAGTTAATCCATGAAACAATGGAAGATGATCCCTAGAGTAAGTGTTGTCTTAAGAGAACATGACCCTTTGTATAAGGCCATGCTTTGATGAAAGTTCTCTTAAGGCATGTTCTGTTAAGACAACTCTTACTCTATGCATGTTCTCTTAAGGGGTGTGAGGATGCTTTGCCCCACACCCCTTCTCCTCTTGTCATCCCTAAGATTCAGGGAAAGGAGTTAATCCATGAAACAATGGAGGATGATCCCTAGAGTAAGTGTTGTCTTAAGAGAACATGCCTCTTTGTATAAGGCCATGCTTGGATAAAAGTTGACGAGGATTGGTTGGGATCCATGTAGAGACAACATAATCTCCCTCTGACCTTGTAATACAAGGTACATTGAAAGATGAAATGTTTCTTTGTCTCAACATTGCCCAAAGAATAAAGACTGCATATCTATTTTACTATGGGAAGATGGTAATCTATCCCAACTCATAGTGGGTGAGAGCACATCTGCAATTGGGCAAGTTGGAAGCAAGGCCTATGAAATAGATGGAACTGAAGATAACACAATTGAACACTAAGGCTATAAGTAATTTGGAGGAAGTGCTTGGGATTTAGAGGCTTAAAGCCGTAAATGACCTAGTCCAAAGAACTTGTGTGAAGCTCTTATAAATGTCCCTCTAGATCACAATGTCGATTTTAAAATATCCTGTATTTGAAATACACTAGCACAATTTGCAAAAATATTAAATTTTCTCTTTAAGCAATTTTGACAAACACTTTGTGTGCAAGCTTTTCTTCGAACACTTTGTATGCAAAACAAATAAACACTTACAACAAAAATATTTTTAGGCACTACGCGACTTTTATTAATTTGATCAAGATATTTAAATGGAGAATATTAATCTGAGAACCCGTAATACCACTCCAACAAATAACTCAATTAATGTGACACTCCTATAGTCAGCAACTCGACCCTCCTATAATGATGAATCTGGCCTCAACAAATAAGCTCGGCTCTGGCAAATGATCTCGGCCCTAGCAAATAAGATCTCTGACAAATAATCTCGGCCCCAACAAATAAATATCTTCAACAAATAATCTTGGTCCCAACAAATAAAGCGCTTTTAAAAATACACTGGGCTCTGACAAATAAACTCAACCCCAGTATATAAATTCAACCCCAACAAATACACTGGGCTCTGACAAATAAACTCAACCCCAATATATAAATTCAACCGTGCAATCAACTCAATCTCAACCAATAACCTTTAGCTCCGACAAATGTCTTCAACAATTATCCAATTTCCAACTCGACAATAATAACCAATTTGTCCCACTAAAGAAATGTCTCCCAAATTGGTGAGTACTAGCTAGGGTGGCAATAATGTCCACTGAAACTAGTGTGGGAGTCTCGCCTAAAACTCTTGAGAGAAACTCGCTGGAGCTCCCTGTTGACCACTGAAGTGTACTTGAATTTATTTTTGAAGACTCCATGCCCGAAGATATATTAGAGGCTTCATGTACCATTAGAGTTCATCTATCATCAGAGTTTTTTAACTCTTAACTTTTTCTTCTCATCTTCTTCTATGTTGTACTTAGATTCCGTAAGCTTTGCGGGGATGATGTAAGGTGATGCTAGTGTGATGAATTGAGTCATGTAACAGCCCTAAGTAACTTGGGACATTGTCATCAAGTGAGTTTACTCTGAGAGATTTCTTTACTTGGTTTAATTATTAGATACTTTCGAGGACTTAATAATTAATTGAGTTTTTTCCTCCAAGCATAACATAATCCCAAAGCTGGAGTGTGGCTTGATGGCAAGGCCTTGGGTGAGTCGTAGTATCTAGAGTCATTGTATATTACCATACTAGATCACTCGTAAATTTCGCGGAATTTGATTAGGTCTAAGGGTCAGTTTTTTAAATTTTAAAATTTCCCACTGGACATAAATTTTAATAAATTATGATTGTAAAATGTAATAAGTGATGTCTATAGAAGTTGTATGGGGTATGTGTGCTGAAAATTACACCTTTTCTCGTCAACTTTCTACTAAGACACACTTTGAGGGGTGAAAAATCACTTTTACCCCCAAAAACTCCACTTTTTCCTAAGTTAGGTGGGAAAATGAGAAATAAATAACCCATAAATAAAAAAATTGGAGAAAATGAAAATACTCACATGCCAATTGAGGTGGAAATGACATGGAAAAGCACTGAAGTCAAAGAGTCAAGTTAAATGACAAGTGTGTGAGATGATTTGGCACCCAAATGATCCAAGAATTAAACCACATGGGAAATTAGTTATGTGGGCCAGATTGGGTCACGTCTTACCAAAATAGTAGCTTGACTTCCTTGAAGATTAATGCAGATTTGGGAAAATATTTAACTTGAGATTTTGTTCCCACTATAGTCTCATTGTCTCCACTTGTACGTTGGCCCCTTCAACAACATCTACGCGCAGCTTGAGAGCAGCTACATGCATAACAAATTTGAGCTCCACGCAGGGCAGTTTGAGTTCAACTTGCAGATGTGTCTATCCACTATAATTTGGTTGAGAAATTAGTGGGGAATGCTTCCCTTCTCACCCACATTCATCCACACATGGCAACCAGAAAGGGGAAATTCGAATTTGGCATTATAGGGAAGAAGAAAACGCTGCCACATCTCAGAAAACAACTTCTACACATGGCTGAAAGCTCCAGACTTCCCAAATTCGAATTTTCCTTGAGATTTCCATCATTCTCTACTTGGAATTGGGGTTTACATTGAGATCTTCTCCAGTTTCTCTATTTAACTAAACTTTGGGCTCTCATTTGGTATTCATGTTATGAGCTATTGGGCTTGAGGAAACACTGTGATTTTGTATTTGCAATTTGCTAATAAAGACTTTGAGACAATTTTGGTGGTGTTTTCTTGGCACTTCGGATTTCCTTCCATGCTATTGTTGTTATGCTTCAATTTTCTTGCATATTTGAATGTTGTTAGCTTATATTTGCCATCTATTTTGGATTGATATGTGCAAGCTATCTTGCGCATATCTTTAATTTAGAGTAGCATTCTAGGAGCGAACTTGCCAATTTATTTTTGGAGGAATATTTGGTCTATTTCACCCATTGTGTTGTTCTAATGCTTTTGCAAGCTAATCTTTGTTTCAAGTGTGTAGGGAAAAATCTATTTGAATTGTGTGTAGGAGTCCATTTGGGCGTGGGAGAAGTCTCACATAGATCAACTCACTCCCAAATTTAAGGTTTCTTAAAACCCATCAAATTTTCACTTCAAAGCTTTCATCCAAATAGGAGCAAGAGGGGATTTTTCCTTTCCCATTATCTACTTGAATCATATACAAATTTGAATTACATGCTTCTTTCGATCTAGAGCTTTCAAGATTACATAAGCTATTTAAGAGCAAATTTTCTAAGCTAAACAAATATGGGGGTTCACTCTCATCACTTGGTTTGGTTTCTTGTATATTAGTATGTAGTATATTTTTTTTCCTTTGCATGCTCTCTCCACTAACAATCTCTTTGCTTTGCAACCCATAGTTGGAGTTTTTTGGCAACAAAGTCTTGAGGAGAAATTTTGGAAACTTCTAACTAGTGTTTGCAGGACCTCTCACATATTTGGAGATCAATTTCAAGGAGGCTGTGAGCATTAGAGGGCAGCTACAAATTAGCTAGCCCGGGGATCTTTGGTGGGCTGATTTGTTTGTTGTAATTTTCAGAATTTGAGAAAATCGTATTGGCCATTGTGGTTGCTATTTTTGGAAGGAGGTTTTAGCTTCTAGAGCTCTTATTTTGTGAAAGCTTCTCCTTCATCTTTTGGGCAGCTTTCTAAAAGGATTTCTCCTTATTGTAACATTTAATAAAAGTACCAAATTTTCTCTTGGGAGCTTAGGATTTTACCCATGGCATCCCTCCTCCTCATTTAGAGGGAGGACTTTGTGGGTGGATTGACTTGTATCTCATTTCCGTAGTTTTCTTACTTAGTTCATTTACATGTTCTTTTGTGGTTTACTAATCTAACTCACATAACATTTTCATCCAATTTCGGTTTTAACTTGCTTTGTCTTACATTTCATGTAAATCTTTGATTTAATGCAAGTACACTAAATTTAGGCAGCAAGTTTAACTCATTTGCTTAACATTTTGCTTATTTGGAATGCATTGCCTCACTATAAGCTCACTTGTTGCTTTGCTCATACATTTTAAATCATTTTGCTCACTTTACAAGAAAACATTGTACTCTTGGCTTCATTTCGTTTCAATTGCTACATATTTCATTTGTCAATTTATGCTCAAGTTTATTGTTTATTGACACATCCTTTGCTAAGGATTTATTTGGAGCAAATTTGCAATCTTATTCACTTATGAAGCTTAAGTTTACATGTCATCTACTTTATAAATTTATACAATCTTGTGAGTAATATCTTAAGTCATTGATGCAATCTTATTGTGAGCAATTTATCCATTTACTTTGAGGCATTTTCCTTTTGCAAGCACTAAGTAACATTCAAGCATCTAGGCATTCTTTAGACTTGCATCCTTAAAATTTATCTCCAAGCATAAGCTCAGTTGAATAGAAATAATAGGGCCAAGATTTTCTTTGAAATTTCTTCCAATTGCTACGGAGTAAGGTAAAGTGTGCGACTCTACAGTTATGAAGGTGACATTGTCCCCTTGTAGGAGTGAAGACACACATGGCTTGTAAGGATTAGGGGAAGGGTATCGTTAACGAAGACAAGAGCTTCCTCAAGGACTTCTTCTTTTCAGTCACCCCATTCTTAACCCTTTCGTAAGAGGTTGAAAGGAGATTTTTTCACCTAGAATAGGCATTTAGTCTAAAACTTACCAAGATAATTGCATCTCACCTTAACCAAGTGCACATCATTCTAACTCATTTACTCTTTTAGATCATTTTCACTTGCAAACTTATCTCATGTACTTGTTATGGTGATTATCCATTGAAGTTATCATTTTTATTGTTGAAGTATCTCTTTGAGCAAGTATATATCTTTCTTTTGCAAGTAAAGCTTTGGTTCATTTTAAGTCTCATTTTGCAAGTCATAGTCCTTTAAATTGCTACTTTACATGCTTAGGATCATGAATGATAGTCTCTTTGCTTAAAGCATTTATTTGAAATGCAATTTATATCTTGCAAATTGATATCTCTTTATCTAACATTGATTTGTTTTGCAGGACTACTTGGTGTGCCATTTTGATGTATTTATTTTTGAGCAAGTCTTTACTATTATTGAAGCAATCATAAGATACTGGTTTTATATGTTTATCTTTTGAAATTATGTGTTGATGATCATTGAAAATATCCTTATTTGATTATTAAACCCATATCTTGTATTGCTTATCATATTCATTAAGCTTGCTCATAATTTTGAAGTAGTCCCTTTGACTTAGGATCTCCTAGGAACTTACATTATTTCATCTAGTTTTTCATTAGAGACCACCCCCCTTAGCTTACCTAGGAGAGAACTTTAACAAAGAAAGTTGGGAATAGGTGATAGCCCCATCTCTTAGGTTTGCCACCAAGCCACACCTTATGGGGTTAAGGACTTTTCTCACACTAACTTAGGTTTGTGTGTTAGGCGACATCAACACTCCCAATCAATCAACAAGAAATAATCATAAACTAGAAAGAATGAGAAAATGGCTCTTTCCCCTTTCATAAGAATTTGCTGGGTCTTCTCCAATCTTCTAAAAATTTCCTTTTATTATTTTATTAATAATCCACTTAGTGCATTTTCCTTCTATTTTCTAGATGACTTTTGTCCCCTTTTATTTACCCCTTATGTAAAAACACTTTTTCACCTTTTATTTAATAAGTGACTTTTTATTACTAATTAAAGTCACTTTTATCAACAGAAAATGCTTAAACTGCCACCATGATCACCCTGGCCTCTCGAAGCCCCTTGTCACCATTTTGTTTTTTAGATCTTTTCGCCCCGATTCCAATGAGCTATTACACTAAAGTGCTTATCCAAGTAATCAACCCGAAACAACACCTTAAACATAATTAATTATATTATGCCCGTTAATAATTCCGTTTTACGGAATTCGTTAGAATGCAATGGAACCAAGATTGAACTATGCAGAACTGATCCTGATGATGAAAAATGGCAAGCGATCTTAGTCGACCCCCATAAAACTCCCCAAAACCCTCCATGCCCACCAATAATGTAATCTCGCTCCTGTGACTTGGCTGACATAAGCTCTGGAAATCCCTTCAATCCAACCATAAGGTAGTCCAAAAATTGGGGACATTACAGTCTCCCCTCCCCAAAATTGCTTGTCCTCAAGCAATGTCATCACATGTTGTCGCTCCACAAGCTGATCCAAACTAATATCAGGGTCCCAAATGTGCCATTGCACCTCTCTAGACCATTGTACTACCCCATCACGAATGGATCTCATACTAGGGTCCTAAACCATCCTAATCATTGTGAAGCATTCCTCGCTCCACTCACTCCCTAACAAGGCATAAACACTAGAGGCCCACTTCATAATGCGAATAAGTAGAGCATCTCGAAAATGCAAAATCCTGGTCATTTCCTCGAGAAGTTTCTCTATCGGAAAACCACTCTCATGTACCTCAAGAGTGAACTCTTGAAGGTACAATCAACTCCTACTGAGAAGGGTCCTCCTCCACACGAACTAAGCATGACCTCCTCCTGTTGATTACAACCTCCTCTCATTGATCACATCCTCCTCTCACTGATCACAACCTCGTCTTGCTGATCACACTGTCATACTAGTGAGGCGCTCGAGAATATCACCAAATCACTGAGAAGAAACGCTCTCCGTGAAACCGAGGTCCAATGGAAGATTTGGGTGAACTTCCCCTATAAAAACCAACTTATCCCTAATGGTAGCTAAACTGCCAAGTCCCGTAATGCCAGGGTCCCATGCTAATCTCAAAAAGAGACTGCCATGTTGTCGCTGCACCGCTCTGTCGTAAATAACAACCCATTGTGCTCATACTGAATCCTCCTCACCTAGAACCACATGCCAAAACATTTGTAAGGCTCGAACCCACAACCATGAAGCACATCCTGCCAAGGCATCTCAGCGAGGTTAGAGTCTATCGGTCTATAGCTAGACTCGATCATGAACAAGAAGGAAAATTTGCATCGCCACTTGGTGAAGACCTCCACAGCCCTCCATGCATAAAACTTGAAATCAACTAGATCACTTGCTATCATATCTTTGCTCATCGAGCAGTGGAGTGATCTAACAACCAATTGGGTCCGTAGATCCATTAGCCATATTGGAAGTTCACAACTCCCAATCTCTGCTGACTGCTACAGAGTTTTGATCATTGTTGGAGGCCATCCGTGCCTCTCCTCTAATCCCTATATACAATCAACAAATGGACGCCATTTATTGATAATCAACCTAGTGCATGGTAAACCTCCCCGCTCCTGCCAGATCACACAACGAACTATGTTATCCCATCTCTTGATGATGCACCCAAATATTGCCTGGAGCTTACATGCCCTCTTGTAAAAGAGGTGTAATGCTCCTAAACAGGAAATTAAATGATAATCCAATTAAACAAACAGTGCAATAGTGGAAAATTAAAAACATTTAGCAAACACCCATGAGACACTGTAATTCTGGAATTGCTGAGCCATATATTATGAAATATGAGAGCATAAGTACAATATACAAATGGAGTAGTGCACTTGGGCTTGTCTCAAGGACAAGCTGGACCAAACCCAGGTGGTAGAATAGCTGGAAAGATGGCTGCTCAACTGCTGCTCTATTATGTTCTGCGCTGTCCCAGTAAAACGCTGATCTGCTGACTTCGGCCTGCTAGAAAGTGCCCAATAACTGTGCAGAAAATTCTGCCCTTTCAGCCTTAGATTCCTTGGACAAAACACAGAAAGACTAAGAAGGGAATTTCTCTGACTTTGACTTTGGATTTTCGGCCTCTTGGGAGTTGCTCTCTGACTATTGTTGCCAAATTTGAGTTGCAGGAAAAAGCCTGCAAATCCACCTGGAAACACCCCTCAAATGCTGCTTTCCCCTGTACTATCTGGTCCCTTGCTTCCCGGATGGTCCTTGGCTCCGATGGCTGCACAATCAAGCCCCACGAATTTGCTATTGGAGGCCACTGCGCAGTCTCTCTGCCCAAAAATGTGTACTGCTGCGTGTACTGGCTGGCTGTCTGAATCAACCTCTGCGTATTTTTGGCTGCCCAAAAAACATGGAGTCCCTTCCTCTGCGTGGTTGGCTGAGTTGTGAATCACTGCTGGAAACTCCTGCAATCTCTGTGGAACGACCTCCCTAGGGCGGACACGGATAGTCCCCCGAAGTAGAGTTTGAATCTTCCCTGTGGAAGACTCATGGTTAAACAGCCGGTAGACTCACTACGCAGCAGAGCATACAAGAGTGCTCCATCCTCTTTTATCACCTTGGGGCCCCTTAGCCTCTTGTGGGCCCCTCCTTCCACTATCTTGAATTCCCTCCAGTGTCCTCCTTGGCCAAATTCGAATTATGCATGTGGTGGCCCCCGCATTCCACTAATTGCCAAAAATAGTTCGAACTACCTATAGTTCCTAAGTTTCTGCATGTGGGGCCCTCCTCGTTGAAATTTCCAAGTCTATCCATTAGAAATTTAATCTGTATTCTTCTGGTTTATTTCTTCCACTTGTTAAATTCGAACAAGCTATTTAAAACATATAAATAACGAAATAAACACAATACAGTCTCAACATCTATAGATCATCAACTGAAAGAAAACAAACACACAAGTGACACCGTTGTTTTTGGACAAATGTCCCCGGAAAAACCCAATGCGGGAAAACCAGTGCAACTATTTTGAGGGTTTATTATTATGCAGTATTTCTTTGAGTACAACTTGGTGCCAAACTGGCTCACCCGATAGAAAAATAACTGGCAGCAATACCTCTCTATTCAGAAATAGGTATTCAGAAAACCTGTCCCACGAAACCCTCTCCAATGACTTTGAAGCTTTGCGTTGGCCCTTCTGGTCTCTGCGTCAACCCCAAACCCCTCTGCGTCAGTCCTCTGAGGCAATGTTACTTGGGAGCGGGAGCGGAAGCGGGGAGCGGGAGCGGAAGCGGGAGCGGGAGCGACCATTTTCAGAAGCTCCCGGTTTGGGAGCGAATCCCGGAGCGATT
>APFE030669071.1:535-11408 GCA_000404065.3 Pinus taeda | reverse complement strand
GCCTCTGGGACCCTCTGCGTCACTCCAGCTGCTCTTTGCGTGGATGACACAGTCCCTTTGGGCTTTGCGTTGTCTCTGCTGGGCTCTGCGTGGATGACGTAGCCCCTCTGGGCTTTGCGTTGTCTCTGCTAGGCTCTGCGTGGCCTGCTCTGGCTACTACTTCTCGCTCTCTGCCTCTGCGCTGGTCTCTCAGTATTATCTTTGCCTCTTTGTCCAGTACTCATTGCCCCTCGCTGATGATCACTGATTCGACTTTTCTTAGCAACCCCGCTCTAGCAAATTGAATCAATGATCACTCTGGTGTGTTCTCCAACTGACCGTCAAGTCTCCTCTTATACTTTTCCTGTTGGTCCTTCAACGACCGAGATTAAAACTCTAATCAACGACTAAGATTAGAGTTGGCTTGATCCATGACTTTTGGAACCTTCTAACTTAGTTTTATATTAATGCCCATTAATATTTTATTTTTCCTTAAGTTTAGAATTAAGAGCACCATTAAAAATATTAATTATTTTAATATCTCCCAAACTGGGTACAATCTGTCCAAACCATTTCTGGGTCTTGGAGATCTCATGTGCTTTAGCATCTCCACCAATTTTCATGGCTAGAGCACATCCGATGCTACCCCAAATCAACGCTCCCTCTTAGCGAGGACTGTGCTCTAGTAATACTCCACACTAAGCATCACCCTAATTATCTGACACTGGTACCTGTGCTGATGCTAGGCCTCCCCGCCCAACATCCTCTGCACTGCTGCAACCTGTACTGCTGCCCATGGACCTGCCACTACCACTTCTGCATTCGTACGACAACTCCCTTTGCATCCGTGCTACTGCTGGTCCATCCTCCCAACATTGCATCTGCACTGCATCCCCCTCTCATCATGCTGCATCATGCTACTACATACTGCTATTGCACTGCAACTCAGTTACTGAGAAGTAAGTAACTGATCCACCCAACTTCTGACATCCTTGTCAGGTTAGAAACACTCCCGATGCTGAAGCTCCCTCTGTTGCTAACAAGTGCTCCCTCTACTGACCTTTGCGCTGCTGCAACAACTCCCTAGATCTCGCACCATTGCACACCTCTTTATGCCATCTTGCACTGGTGCAACACTCCCGTGCCTCTCACACTGTTGTGGCCTGCTAACCTCGCGGTGCCTGGGGACCCTTGGACTATAGCACTCTTCGTTGCTTCATTCGCTAGTCCTGCTACTCTCTCTTCGGGGCTCTCGTAGCAAGGTATAATCCAAGAGGTTGGGTACTTCAAGGATCCTGCCCCTCATCGTCTGTAGTCCTCCTGACTACAGCGTGATGTCTCCCCTCCTCTTCTCTAGAGGTACATGAGCACTCATGGCACAATCACTATCCTCCTTGACTTCCTTCTTCGCCTTTGCTGGTGCTGCCTTAGAGTCAGATGCCTCTCCCTTGTTCTTCTTCCTTGGACATTGGTTCGCATAATGACCCGGTTCCCCATAGTGGAAGCACTTGACCTTGGAGAGGTCCTTCTTCTTCCTCTTCTCTTGCTTTCCCACAGATGCCAGAACTATATCCTCTTCCTCTTCCTTCTTGATCCAGACTCCTTTGCTGCTACTTCCCGCCTTGCTCAACCGCCTGATATCCTCTTGACGAAGAGCCGCCCACAATTCTTCCCAATCTGGAAGATCCACCTTGCCCAGTATGCTCTGGACAAATGTTTCCTACTCCTCGGAGACTGCGTTAAGTGCTGTCCTTACCATCATCTCTTCAACCGGCATGGCCCTTAGTTGTTCCCGGATCTCCTTCAACTAACCGAGGAAGCGATCTATCTGCTCCCCCTTCTGCATCTGGTATGACTGTAGCTGATTCTTAAGTAACATCTTCCTCTGTACGAAAGTATGTTGGTACAATGTCTTCAAGGTGTCCCACATCTCCTTTGTCGTCTCCTTCTCGGCAGTTGGACCACATGATCCTTGACCCCATTGAGGATGATGCATTTTGCCTTGGCCATTGCCTCCTCGTACTTCTCATTAGCTACCGGGTCAACTGGGATAGCCATTGTTCTCAAGGCGAAGCCCTTGATGCGATGTCTATCTAGAATGGACAGGATTCTGGCCTTCCAAACCACAAAATTGGACGCCCCATCCAGCCTGTCCTGATCCCTCAGCCCATTCACGGCCATCTTGCTGCTCTTCTGTCGACTCCTCTGAGTCTCTCTACTTCCCTCTGGAAGTTCTCCTTTCGACTCCTGCTGAGTCTCTCTACTTCCCACCTAGAAGTTCTCTACTGGACTCCCTCTAAGTCCCGATTTCACTCTGGAAATCCTCGTGCCAAACGTCAAGTTGCACCTCTCCGATCTTCTGTGCACCTGCAACACTGATCCTAATTTCTTGGCTAGAAATCTGCTTCAATAGCAACTCCCTCTACCTTGGTTTTGCCCTGTTAGGTACTGTTATGACCACAATACCCCACTAGCTTCGCTCCTGCAAACTGCCCACAACTTCCTATGCCCCAACAATTGAAGGACCGAGCCTCTAGGCTCTGCGCAATCCCGACACTGGCAAGATAGCTCCCTCAGCCAATTGCGTCAACCCTCCTGGTCTCTACGTGGCTTTGCGTGAGCTTCTCTCTGCCCTCCTCAGTCTCTACGCTGACCTCTCTCTGGCCTGGACTGATGACGCAATCCCTCTGCGTCAACCCTTCTACTGTCGCTTCTTCAAGGATCAGCTTCTATCACTCGGGACAACTGATTTTGCTGCAGATGCTTTGCTTAGTTGATGCCTTCAGCTCTCCTGTGATCTGCAACCACGTTTTGATACCATGTTGAAATTTCGAAGTCTATCCGTTAGAAATTTAATCTGTATTCTTCTGGATTATTTCTTCTACTTGTTAAATTTGAACAAGTTATTTAAAACATATAAATAACGAATTAAACACAATACAGTCTCAACATCTACAGATCATCAGCTGAAAGAAAACAAACACACAAGTGACTGTTGTTTTTGGACAAATGTCCCTGGAAAAACCCAATGCGGGAAAATCGGTGCAACTATTCTGAGGGTTTATTATTATGCAATATTTCCTTGAGTACAACTGGGTGCCAAACTGGCTCACTTTACAGGGAAAAATAACTGGCAGCGATACCTCTCTATTCGGAAATAGGTATTCAGAAAACCTGTCCCATGAAACCCTCTCCAGTGACTTTGAAGCTCTGCGCTGGCCCTTTTGGCCTCTGCGTGAGCCCCAAACCCCTTTGCGTCAACCCTCTAAGGAATTGCACAGCCTCTGGGACCCTCCGCGTCACTCCAGCTGCTCTATGCGTGGATGACGCAATCCCTCTGGGCTCTGCGCTGTCTCTGTTGGGATCTTCGCGGCATGCTCTGGCTGTTGCTTCGCGATCTCTGCCTTTGCGCTGGTCTCTTAGTATTGTCTCTGCCTCTCTGTCCAGTACTCACTTCCCTTCATCGCTGATCACTGGTTTGACTTTGCTTTGCAACCCCGCTCTAGCAAATCAAATGACTGATCACTCTGGTGTGTTCTCCAATTGACCCTCAAGCCTCCTCTTATACTTTTCTTGTTGGTCCTTCAATGACCGAGATTAAAACTCTAATCAATAGCTAAGATTAGATTTGGCTTGATCCATGACTCTTGGAACCTTCTAACCTAGATTTATATTAATACCCATTAATATTTTATTTTTCCTAAGTTTAGACTTAGGAACTCCATTAAAAATATTAATTATTTTAATATCTTCCAAACCAGGTACAATCTGTACAAACCATTTCTGGGTCATGGAGATCTCATGTGCTTTAGCCTCTCCACCAATTTTCATGGCTAGAGCATATCTGATGCTACCCCAAATCAACACTCGTAAACCAAAATTGCTACCAAAATTGTGTTGCTGCATCTCGTGACTAATTCATTTGAGAAGGGACATGACAGTGCTCCCCTCCCAAATGTTGCTTGCCCTCAAGCAACCTCAAAGTCGTGTGCTCTAGTATGTGCTCACCCTCCCAGGTGGCATCCTCATCTGGTAAGTTCTTCCAGTGTACCAAGAACTCCCTGATGGTTCTGCTCCTCGGTTTTCTCTCCCCGCTCTCCAATATGGTCTTTGGTTCCAACACCAAATGGCCCTCATAATCCAATGGGGGTAGATCAACTGCTACGATCACCTGTTGTCCCAACACCTTCTTCAGGCATGAGACATGAAACATGTTGTGGATCCTACTCCTCGGAGGCAGTGCTAGCTCATAGGCCACCTCTCCAACCCGCCTGGTCACCTGGTAGGGCCTGTTAGCACTCCAGGAAACTCTCCTAGTTTGTAGCTCGGAGATGCCTGATAACATATAATCTTCAGTATTGTTCTCTGAAATATTGGAATGGATTGGGGTTTGGATCCAGTCAGATAACTATGTCAACTCTGTTTTCACTCAAGACATGCATGAACACCTTCAGCTTGACAAGGCTTTCGACCACTAATGCTCAATAATTTATAGATTCAATGAATAGATGGAGAATCCTGACTATACCAGTAGATACATACATAAACACATATGAATGGCTAGCTACAGAAAGTAAATGAAGCTTGCAAATCTAATTTATCAACGCAAAGATAAGATGACAGTTATTTGGCATTAGAGATAGAAGAAAATATGAATAACCTATTCAAGTGCAAGCTTAGAAGAAAGGAGAAGATGACGATTGAACATGTAACAACAAAAGAAGCTTGTATTGCTGGAATGAAGATGAGATGCTGGGAGGAACAAAGTATCCACAGTCTCCAAAAGTTGAACCTCTATTCCTTCGAACTTTCGGCAATTTATAGGCTTTTTACAATACTCTTGCACTCTCTGAGGCTCGAGATGTCTTAATCTATCCCCTTTGTCTTCTAACTACTTGATGCCATAACTAGACAATTCTGAGCTCAGAGAGCTCTGCTTCTAACAAACACGGTAATCAATTCTGGTAATTTCGTCGCGCTGTCAGGTGGTTCGCTCGTGCCAGCGATGTTCCATGATTATTTTTGTTGGTTCGGCTGCATTGCGTTGTTGTTTTTCCCCTTTCGGCCATGCAGTCTGTTATTTCAGTTCAACTGTCCGACTGTGAAAAACACTGCCAAAGCCAACCAATTTCCTCCCCGGGTGATTGGTGGGAAGTGGGGTACAGGGGCATGTGGGCCGTTGGATGGAGGAATGGACGGAGGAGATCAATCGCCGGAAGTTTCAAGTCGTGGTGGGAGCGGAATAAGTTCGAGCCGTTAGATCTCAGATGGGTAGATCAAACAGCTATCAGGTGGAGGAGGTGCTTGAAGGATAACGCCCGGGACGGTTTTCTTCAAGCGGAAATGGTTTCTATCGGGCAGTAAGCGGTAAAGATTGGAGCTCGCCCGATTCCATCCATCATGCGCCACATAGCAGCAGAGGAGAGAGAGGAAACTACTTTTTCGGGCGGGTATCCATCTGTCTTGTTTCCTGAGCGAGATGCACAATAGCCGTTAGATTTGGCGGAAATGATCTAATGGTGGTGATTGGTCGGAGCAGGTGAGCGTAAATCATTTGCCGGATGAAGTGTGGACCGTCAGATCAGTGGGAAGATCGACGACGGGGATCGGAGAATTGAGAGCACAGCGGAAAGGAGATGAACCGAGAGTGGACCCGCTGGTTTTATGATTGCGGGTGTATAATTTTGAAGTTCGACTTATGGCCAAAGCGACGCAAGAGGAGACGTGGGCCATCGGAGCTAAAAGGGGTCATTTCCGTTAAAATAGCAGTAGCGTAGCTCAGGGCTATCACTGGCTCCTTCTGGGGATGAAAGCCTCCCTGTGAGGTTTCAAGAACTGCAGACTACTGCCTTTTCAGTAACAACCAAAACAAACTTATCTCCTAGTGTTCCATTGGGCATGGAGTTTATTTGCATAGAAAACAAAACTGAAATAACTTATTACAATATTAAGGCCTTAAACCCTTATATGAAGTAAAGTTTCAAAAACCGCCCATTAACTGGGCCATCAAAAACACCTTCCCCCTCCAAATTGTGCAGAATGAAAGTATTGTTCATTTGAACTTGAGCAATGACAAACGGTCCTGTCCATAAGGCATCAAATTTACCTTGGTTGTCCTTCTTTTCCTTCAATGCATCCCATTTGAGAACCCAGTCACCAACCTGAAAACTATCCATTTTTGCCTTTCCAAAGGTTTCTTTGATCTTCTTCTGATGAATTCTTGACTTCTCAACCAATTGTTCTCTGATCTGCTGTAATTCAACCATGTTACTCATTCTCCTCGCCATGTCGTTCTCTTCATCCTGTTCTTCTTGCAAGAATTTGGCCACAGGGAGAATCAGCTGGATACGAAAAACAACATCAGCACCATAAAACAGCTTAAATGGAGAATTTCCTATGGACTTCTTGTTGGTAACTCTGTCAGCTTAGAGTGCAAACTTCAACTAGGAATCCCAGTTCTTTTTGTTGTCCTCCAGCAGTTTTTTGATTATCCTTACAGGACTCTTGTTAGATGATTCTGCCAGGCCATTACATTGAGGATAATATGAGGTAGAATGCATCAATTGAATGCCCATGGATTCACACATGTCCACCAATTCTTCTGCCCTGAAAGCTGCTGCATTATCAGTGACTAGTTTGGTTGGGCAACCAAATCTAGTGAAAATATTCTCATTCAAGAACTTTATGATAACCTGATGGTTAGCATTTTTAGTGGGTATAGCCTCAATCCATTTGGTGACATAATTAGTGGCTATTAAGATTCATTTGTGATGGGCACTAGAATGTGGATTGATCTCACCTATAAAGTCCAAGCCCCACTGCTGGAAGGACCATTGGCGTGTACTGGCTTCAAGGGTAGAGATTTTAGTTGTTGTCTTCCTGCAAACTTCTGACATTTGTCACAAGACTTCACAAAAGAAAACACATCAGAGAACAGAGTAGGCCAATAATACCCAGCTCTCAGGATCTTGTGCGCTGTGGTTTTCCAATAATGATGCCCTCCACAGATGCTAGAATAGAATTGGTGCATGATTTCCACGGATTGTCCTTTGTCTAGACATCTCAGGAGGATCCCTGATTGGTCTTTCCAATAAAGCAGGTTTTCATTAATGCAGAATTTGGCTGATCTGAGCTTAATGGCTCGGGCTTGACTTGAGCTATGCCCTAGAGGGACTTCTAGCTTCTGCAAAAAATGAACCACACTGGAATACCATTCACAGGTGGCTAGTTTTCAGCTAAAGACTGATTCTGCTCTTGCTCTTCTGCTGCTTCCTTTGTCCGCTCACCACTTGAATTTGAACTTATGTAATTGATGTCTAACAAACTGCTATTTTCCTCAGCTATAAGCTTAGCCAAGCCCTAGCCTTTGACAAGATTGGTGGGCTTCACCTCTATGTTGAACTCTATGAATTTTTCAATCCATTTAGCTCTCTTTTCATCAATATCTGGCTGAGTTAGGACATCTTTTACTGAGGCTGAAGGTACATACGCAACCACTTTGGAATGTAGAATATAAATTCTGAATGCCTTTAAAGATTTTAAGAGAGCATAAGCTTGTTTTTCAACAAGGTCATACCTTAGTTCAGCGTCCCTCAGAGTTTTGCTGAAAAAGGCCATAGGGTGCTCTACACCTTCATCATTTTTCTGTAATAGAACTGCTGCAAGTGTATCATAAGAGGCAAAAGAGAAGATATAAAACTCCGTGGTATAATCTGGATTGATTAGAGTGGGAGCTTCCATGATAGCTTGTTTGATGGCTTCAAAAGAGCCTCTTGCACCATCTGTCCATTTTATTTCTAATCCTTTCTTCAGCATGGAAGTGGTGTGCTTCACTAGCTCTGCAAAGTTTGGAATAAACCTCTTGACAAAGTTAATCTTACCTAGGAAAGATTGAATGTCCCTTTTTGACCTTGCGATGGACAATGTCTGAATTGCTTGAACTCTTGCTGGATCAATCTTCACACCTTCAGCAGAAACAATATGTCCCAAAGGTTTGCCTTCTTCTAAAGAAAACTGTGACTTCTTTCGGTTCACAGAAATTCCAAACCGTCTGCACTTTAGAAACACCTTCTTCAAATGCTGCAAATGGTCCTTGTGACTGCTGGAAAAGATTGTTATGTCATCAAGGTAAATAAGAACAAACTTGTCATTTTCTCCCACAAAGGCTACGTCCATGGCCTTCTGAAAAGTAGCCCCAGCATTCATCAGTCCAGAAGGCATCTTGGAGTACATGAAAGTGCCCCAAGGAGTAGTGAAGGCGGTCTTTTCCTGATCTTCTGGATGTACAACACTCTGATTGTAACCTAAAAATCCATCTAAGAAAGACATGACTCTAGCCCCTGAAACTTTTTGCAGCAAGTGTTCCATCTTAGGTAGGGGGTAGTTGTCTTTTTTAGAGCATTTGTTCATATTCTTGAAGTCAACACAAAGCCTGATTTCTTCATTCTTCTTTCTTACTACCACAAGGTTAGCTATCCACTTTGAATACCTTAGGGGAACTATGATCTTGGCATCCAACAGCTTCTTGATTTCCTTTTCAATTAAAGGCAATAAGAGAGGGCTGATAGGTCTTAATTTTTGCTTAAAAGGGATCTTGTTCTTCTCTAGTGGAATCTTATGCTGAATGATGTTGGTGTTAGATCTTAAGATCATTGTACTCCCAAGTAAAAATATCAGCAAATTGTTTCATTAGGGTGCAATACTTGGAGCTTTGGGCAGAAGACAAGTGAGTGGACAGATTTATGTACTTTGGATGGGTTGGAGTCCCTACATTATGTCTATGAACTGCAGACTCATTTTTTTTTTTGGCAGGCTTATAAGGTACATCATTATGATCAAACAACTTCTCTAGGGGCACCAATCCTTTGGGTATATGGTTACTAGGCAGCTGAACAATGCTATTCTGACCAATCTCGTCCTTTAGCTTGGACTGGTTGTATTCTTCAATGGTTTCATTTTCTTGGTCAATGTGCATTTCAAAAAATTCATTAATGACTTGCAAAAACCTATTAATTTCATCATCATCTTCAAAAACTTTCCAGTATTTGACATTGTCAGGGAGAGATGGTCTATATTTCACCTGAACTTCATAAGTCAATTTAGGAGGCAAAGGAGGAATAAACGTGCTAGCAGACACAACAAGGGAATCAACAAGCTGGTTCTTCATTCTAGGGATGTAAGAAATGCTGAAACTATTAAAAGAACCTTGAGCTTCCATACTCATCTTTGTATGCTTTCAGCCTTGGATGCTTTGCTTGGAAAGTTTTGTTGACCTGTTGAATGATAAGGTTTGCATGTTAAAAATTGGCAACTAGGGCCAAACTCCATGTGGGTCATCTTATTTATGGCAGTTGATATTTTTATTGGATCCCTCTCATCGAGAGGTGTAGGATTGATCTAAAGATCATCCAATTCCGATAAGTATTTATGAAGTTATGAATTTACTTATGTTATAAAACAAATTGTCAAGTCAACCAACAACTTGAATAGGCTCGAAGCCCAATAGACATGTCTATTCATCATCTATGTTTTGTATAAATAGGAGAGGACTTGAAGTCTTTTGAGACACACTCTTTATGTGATCTCCTCTCCACGTCTTGGGTTTTTGGAGAAGGAGAGACACTAAAGAATACGTTGGCCTAGTATGATGCCCTAGCTGCAGATGATGCCCTAATCCAACGCAGCCATCATACACTGTTCATGGAAACTTTTATGCTATTCATGGTGAGACCTTATACGCTGTTCTTGAAGACATTTATATGCAGGGCATAGAGACTCCTTACACGCAGTTCATGGAGACATTCATACGTAGTCATGGTAACATCTTATATGCTGTTCATGAGACACCTTATACGCTATTCATGAGACACCCTATACGCTGTTCATGTAACACCTTATACGCTGTTCTTGAAGACATTTATACGCAATCATGAAGACTCATTCATCGAGACAGTTATATGCAGTCAATGGAAACATCTTCATGCAGTCATAGGAGACATGTTCACGCAGTCAAAGGTTCACACAGTCAAAGAAGATTTCAAGTGTAGTAGCCGCAGTCAAAGCATAAGGTATCCACAGATGAAATACACTCTTGGCATACCTATGACTTGAAGTAGAGAAAACTCGAACAAGGGTATTGTAGTCTTGGTATATAAATACGGTGGCATCCCTGTAGCAGCCCAAACACAATGAACAAGAATGATATGGTGGCATACCTGTAGCAGCCCAAACACAATGAACAACAGTAATACGGTGGCATACCTGTAGTAGCCCAAACACAATGAACAACAATGATAGAATTGTAACTCTCGGCATACTATCTCTGCAGAGCCGTGTTGATGGAATAAGTTTCCGTGATGCACAATATTCAGATTTGTGATCTCAATCTGAAAATCAGTACTGTACACTTGCTCAGCATATTAATATGCAGTCACCATGACAAGGATCATAAGAAGTAATGTTTCTCATGGTTACAATCTCAACATTATGAGAATGATAAAGATGAACAGTCTGAGATCATGATGCAACATGATGGGCATGTTAGTAAAGGGCAACATGATGATGAAAGATGCAGCATGATGGGCATGTTAGTAAAGGGCAACATGATGATGAATGATACAACATGATGGTCATGTTAGTAAGGAGCAACATGATGATGGGAGTAGATGGGAGCAGCTTAGTGACTAGCTACAGCACAGTGATAGGTGCAACATGAGTATAAGCAGCGACACTATGTTAGGTGAAGCCGTCACCTTGGAGAATTAGTTGAAGCAGAATGTCTTCAACTGATCTCATGTATCATCGTTATAGGAGATGATCTATGCTCATATCTAGATAAGTCAAAGTGTTGACTTTTGTTGTAAATTTACTATCTCTCTCTCTGCTGAACTTTGAA
>APFE030669067.1:0-11038 GCA_000404065.3 Pinus taeda | reverse complement strand
CACAATATGCTCTGCAAAAAGATGTCAAAACAGGACTTTGCACAAACTGAAAAAATAAGTTGTGAAGACATGCACTTATCTCCATTTTGGTGATACTTGTGTAAAAAGTGAGAGCGGTTTTTGTATATTGACCTATTAGGAACAAAAACCTTCTTCATTTTTTCAAAATACTTCTTGTATTGGCCACAATAGTTTCTGGAAAAATATGACTTAAACATGAAATTTCTGAAGAATGTACCATTTTTGCTCTAATTTCATCTTTTAACCTTAAATTCCTTTCAACTATTTTTCACTTTTACTTTGGATAAACTTCATTGTAGCTGGTTAAAGTGTTTTCATCTTTTTTTAACCCTTAATGTCTTCATGTTTACTTTTATTGTTTACTGTTTACTGTTGACTTTTTACTTTTACAATTTTTTCATTTGTCTTCACTTTGACATGAATTTGTATTCATGTTTACTTTTACTGTTTACTGTTTACTGTTGACTTTTTACTTTTACAATTTTTTCATTTGTCTTCACTTTGACATGAATTTGTACATTCTGTTTTGTAATTGTCTTCCCTGTGGTTTATCTTCATGCTAGCTAATTTACTTGACTTGGTCTTCAATATGATACTCTTTAATCTTGATACACTTTCACTGTTCTTTATTGTGTCCTTTTACCTTCACTGTATATTTTAGGTTTTTTACTGTCTATTTCAACAGTAAATCCTTTTAATTTCATGTTTCCCTCTGCTTGTCTTTTAACTATATGTTTTATTTTCCATCTCTGTTTGAATAGATTTGATAACAATCTTGGAGTAAATAGGTCTTATGACTAGTATTAAGACTATTTATCCAAGGTTGCGGTCCTCTGATCACCTGTAAAACAAAACAAATTGTTAAGAAAGCATTGGTTTGCAGGGGAGGTCGAAAAAGTTTCATTTGAGCTTGAAAGGTCTGTGGAGTGAGTCCATAATGCTTTTTGGAGGGTAAACCATGCTCGAATTGGTTAACGGAGGCTTCCGGTGGCGCAGATGGGTTACATAGGGTTTTACTGCACAATCAGGTGAAAATGAGCAAAACTGGGGTTTTTGTGTTTAAACGGGTAAATGGTTGGTATTGGCAGGTAAGATTTGAATGAATAGTGGATAATCTGTCATATACAGAGAGTGGGAAGCGGGAGCAGTAAGGGGGTTTCATCACACCACTTATGGGAGGTAAATGGTTTTTAGGGAGGACCGTGCGATTCCACACATATTTCGACACATAGCATCTGCACTGTTCACAAAACCACTCACATCGCGCACTAAATGTTGACCAAAAGGCCTGCGCAATATGATCGAGGGCCATCAAGTCTAAAGGATCCAATCATATGGTAGTTAAGGCAATGACATAACTGATGTATAACAAGGGCGGTCCTGGCATTAATTAAAAGACTTAATCATTTCGGGGGCGATTTGATTGGTCGCTGAGTTATTAATTAGTATTGATAACTTAATTAATTCTCATTAGCATGGCGTGGAGGTAGGGTTCTTAATTAAGTATAGATTAGTTAATTAATCTCATTTTTTATTTGATTTATGGTTAAATTTAACCATTGAGGCGGGATATGTATAAATTTGGGGTTTTTATAATGATAGGGCCACGAGTGTTTTGTTTTTGGGGAGTTAAATAATGATACAAGTTAAAAGTTAATATAACTTTGTGGAAATTTAACACGCACTATGATAAAACATTTCCGAAAGTGTATTTTATCATATAACATTTATAACTTAGGCTAAATGAATATGAGGGTTTTGAGATATGGAAATGTTTTTAACTTCCCTAGGTAAAATATGGATTTTACTTAGGAAAATCTTTTAAAGGGGATGAATGAATTTATGACCGGGTAAATATTGATAAAAGGGACTTAAGCACTTTAGGCATTCCAAATTATTGGGCCGAGGGTCCAGTCCCTCCAAAAGTCAGAGATATGTTCTGAGCCCCTCTAACCTGTTATAGATACCTTTAGCACTTACGGGAAATTAGTGAATTTCTAGGGGAAAATGAAGTAAGAAATTTAATTAATTTGACTTTGTTTCCTTGATGTGCTATTTTCAATGTGAGTTATGCTTTATCCAAGTGATGAAAGCAAAAGATTTAAGCATTAAACTTAACCATTCATCACACATTTGTTCTGCAACCAATCATTTACTTATCTACCAAGATTATACAGTTTGGTCAGATTTTATTCTCTATATCTATAAACATGAAATTGAAAACATGGAATAACCAAGTTTAAACTATTTGGCTACTCATGGATTGTGGCATAGGTGACAAGTTGCACACTTTCATGGTCTTTTTGTTTTTCTTGGGGTTCATTTTCTTTCATTTTTTCTAACCTTTTCTTTATTCTTTTTGTCCTTTTATTCTTTTTCTAGGACATACCCTCTTTACATTTTTTAATTTTTTTAAAACATTTGCAGAAAGCAAAGGTATGTATATATTTCAGAGCTAAACCCAGTCAATCATGATATATGATACCTATTGGTATAGGAACCTAATAAAGGGAGTGAAACAAATTGGCATGCACAGGCTGGCAAGCCACTAAGAAACAAATGAAGCCTATGTACTTGACTGTGCAAGACATGTTGCTAAGGATGGTTGGTAGGGAGGCTCCAAAACGAAGCTAAAGAAAATTTTTGGAGGGTGGTTGTAGCCATTACAATGGGAGGCCATCATGAAATGGTCGATGCCTACTAATGTTTATGAGGTCAAGAGTTTCATTGGGGTAGCACAATATCTAAGGAAACTAATAACCTCGTTTTCAATGGTAGCAGCACCACTCCATGCCATAACAACAAGTGGCAAGAGTTTCCAGTGGGGAAAAGGTCAACAAAAGGATTTTGAGGAGTTAAAGAAGAAGATCAGTCAAGCACCAATTCTGGAATTACCAAAATTGAAACGACCCTTTGAAGTGGAGATAGATGCGAGTGGGTATGCAATGGGGTTTGTCTTGATGTAGGGAGGAAGGTTTGTATGCTACCATTGTGAAGTATTTCATGTGGAAGTTATTACCTACCCTACCTACGACAAGGTGCTCTATGCCAAGGTGAAAGTTGTGAATAAGTGGAAGCACTATCTATTGGGAAAGGAGACAATAATCCACACAGATCATCAGTCGTTACACTACTTGCAGGCCCAAAGTAATATATAGCAGACTAGGCATTACAAGTGGATAGGGTTTTTACAACATTTCCATTTGGTGATCAATTATAATAATGGAAACAAAAACAAGTTGGCAAACATGTTTTCAAGGCCACCCACATAAAATATCATATATTTGGAGACTCTTATGCACATGGAGCCATTCACCCATTATGCATATAGAGAGGCATATCCAGAGGATGAGTACTTCAAGGAGGTGTATCAATAGTTGCAGAGTCAGATTCATGTGCATGATGGCGGCAAGACTGTTGACTACCATCTCCAGGATCGGTTACTCTATAGTTTGGATACGTTGTGTTCCTAAAGGTGCACCTGTAGTTTGTTAGAGAGGCTCACACCTATAAGGTTGTAGGGAACTTTGGTGTAGGGAAGACCATGGTTAACTTGCAGAGGTATGTGTATTGGCCCAAGATGTCAGAATAGGTAGCTAGGTTCATAAGAGGATGCATGATTTATTGTAACAACAATCCTAGCAACAGGAAATTGGGTCTATATCATCCCTTACATGTACTACTCATCCTTGGGAAAGAATTTCCATGGACTTTATGGAAGGTTTACCAATTACTAGGAAGGGACATGACTACATGTTCATGGTAGTTGACAGGTTCAGCAAGATGTGTGTTTTATGCCCTGTAAAAAGACCATTAATGGGCAAGAAGCAACAAACTTGTTCTTTGGACATGTTTGGGTGCACTTTGGATACCAAGAAACATAACTTTAGATAGGGATACAATATTTCTCAGTGCATTTTGGATTAAATTATGGGAGAAGATGGACACAAAGTTGAAGAGATATATAACATTTCATCCACATACAGATGGGCAGGCAAAATTAGTCAATAGGACTTAGGTGTAGCTTCTGAGGGGATACAACTAGAAGCATTCGAAGACCTGGGTGAAGATAATTAAAAAAATAAAATCATATCAGAGAGACAAGAAACATGGTGGAAAAGGCTTTTAAGACTGAATATATATTCACAAAGAATGATGATACAATATAAATACATCAAGCTATGTCTCAAGATAGTTAGTTTATATTGGACATGCAATCTCATGGATGAGTGAATATCTCAACCACACACTAATCTATGAGGCTAACTAGTTGGAGAGAATATCTCAACCAACTAGAGCTCAACAAAGTCCCAAGTATCAGGAACAAACTCATTCTAGAATTGATGAGCACATCAAAGACAAGTAGGAATTATATTTTCCAAGTTTCATAATTTTATTATTTTGGATTTATTGATTGTAAGTATGAGGTTAAAATCCCCGCCCCCCCCCAATCATAAGCCCAAAGTAATAACTTGGTACCATCTCCAAGTCTTCCTGCTAAAATTGCTTAGCTAAGCCTCAACAAAAAAATGCCTGAAAAACCGCCAAAACTGGATGCTAAAAACTCAAATATGAAGAGAGAAAACCAAGACAAGATAATCAACTAGAAGTCTACCACATCCCTGAAAATGTTTGACAACTAATCTAATGCCAAGCTACAATGAAAATGGATCTATCTATCCTTTTTTGGGTCCAATGACCATCCAAGTGAACAAAAATTCCCATAATTGTACTATCAATCAACATCCCAATCCTTATCCACAAACAAATTTTGATTCCCACTGGAAAATTGTGTTGTTGTCAAAACTTTTCGTCTGACAACCATCATCATCAATTCAATTTCAATTTCATCATTAGTTCCCCCCTTTGTCAATGAAATGAGAGACCATAACCATTTGCATTTATTTTGAACTCCCCCTGAGAGTTTCACCATTATACTCCTTCTTTCAAACACTTGAGAGTACCATCTTCATTTGATTGTTGGATGCAATATTTGTCTTCATGCAAGATTGAATTCTTTGATAAAATATATATAATCATTTGATTGTTCATAACCACTCCCAATGATCAATCCATGCATAATTGATCTTCAATCTAGTTGGTTGGTTTCATTTGCAACATCTCTTTGATAAGTGATTCTTCTTGCCACAATAGTGACAAGGATTGAGATCAAAACAATGATCTTCCATATGACCTGTTCTTTGAAAATGTCAACATTTTGGCTTTTCTTCAACTTTCTCATTGATTTCTGATGTTGCTTGATCAAGAAATCCTCCACTTATGAACTTGATTGGTTTTGAATAATCAAGAATATGAAAATTGTTGTAATCTTTGTCATGTCCTAAACCACATCGATTTTTGTTACACTGGATTTCCTCCCACGGTTTTATGATTGGCTTGGAACAAGAAAGTTGAACTTCATCATGTACAACTTCTACACTTGAAGATGTGTCGTTGAGTGGCTTGGAATTATCTTCATCATTTTGATTTGTATTGTTGAATGGCTCATAAACATGACTCTTCTGTTGTAACTCATCACATTGTAGTTGCGATTCAAGTTGGAGAAACTCAACGGTCTCATGTGCATAATGTAGATGCCTTTTAAATAAAAAGGAATGACTTTGCTGATTTTCATTGTGTCCTCAGCAGTGGATAGTATTAGATTGTTCAGAAACTCTAACAATTGAGGAGTTTACTCTATTTGAACTCGCTTATTTGAAATCTTGAACTCGCTCGCTTGCATTTGTTTGCTTAAACTTGCTTTCTTGAATTTCACACTTGCTTGATCTTAGATTTGTAATTTGCTCTCAATTTCACACTCTCTTGATTTCGTTTTAACAAGAATAGGGTGTCGGCTATCACTGAAAATGCACCCAAGTTAATAATTTTACAACAATTTCAAATGAATTTGAAAAAATTTTAACCCCCTGTCAATTTTGACTTAATAATTCAATCAAGGCTTAGTTGTCGGGCTCAACCAAAAATGCACCAGATACAACTAAATTAACTTATAAAAAAAGATGATTTGCAAGTTAAAATACAATTCAATTTTCTTTTGACATGACTCTCTTACTACTTTTACTATTGACTATTTCCAAGCCTTTAAAAAATATACCCTTATTACTCCATTATTACAAAATCAACTTAAAACTTCAAAAAAACATCCACAACTATTACAAAATATACACCTTATCACTCCATTATAAAAACTTCATGTTATTTTCCCTTCCATTGATGTTTTAATCATCACTTTATAAAATAAAAATAAAAAATCATTTATCACTATTAACTTTCCACCCTCTTATAACTCCCACTTTCACATTAACATGTTCACTCTTATACCTTCTCTTTTATCATAAAGCCTTTTATGTTTGAAATAGAAATTTCCAAAAACACTTTTACATGTCACCAAGGAACACAAGTTATTTTATTACTTTTATGAAAAGTAATAAAATATATTTTCAAGAGCTTATCTCATTAAAAAATGTACATAAAGTGATACTTTATGTATAATATTTGTGAACAAATACCAGCATGCTTGAAGGATGTGCATCAATCCTTTTTAGTTCGAGTCTTTTTCATAGATGGGGATGTTCTCTTCATTTACTTTGCCGTGGCTTCTCTTTTTTATGCAAGTCTTTATTTACTTTCACGAGGATTATTTACACACATTTTAGGCATTCAATTTTGCACCTTATGCCTGGTAATGATCACAATCTTTGCTGAAAAATGCAACAACTTGCTTCTTGAAACATTTCCCAATAAAGATAACAAGATGTGCCTTTCTCTCTACACTCCCAAACAGTGATATAAAATCACAACATGTTTATAATCACTCCACATAATACAAATTTATACCAACATTCAACACATTATCTCTTCATAATACTCAGCAATAACTAAGGCATCTGATTGTACAAAATTTCACTTCAAAACATTATATTCATTAACTAATAAGGAGAAAATCAATATAGGAAGTATTGTCACTCTCATTTCTCTGCAACGATGACTCAAGATATTTACTTGGTTCATATTCCATGATTAATTGCAGCTAAGTAATTAATGTTATATAGGTTTTGAAATACTTCAAATTTAATGATATATATCTAAATCATTAATTGCTTTGCTATCAAGCACAAATTTATATTTATATATATATATATATATAAATCTGGTAATTCTAATTTAAATAATTTGACCACTCTACTGGGGTGTTTAGGAATCTTAATTTTTGTAACAGCCTTAAAATTAGTTTTGGCTATCAAATTATATGAGATTTAGAGAAGAGTAATATTTTGTGGAGATTTTTTTTTTATCTAAAATTTTGTGTTTTCTCTTTTTAAATTAACCACTCAAAAAAGAGCTATGCATTTTGAGAGATTTGATCCCTCTCAGTGCAAAAAATTATTTATTTACCATACCTCTAGTTTATTATATTTTTATTTATTACCATACCTCTGAAATAAGTATAAAAAGAGGCTTTATTTATTTACCGCACCTCTCCTTTATTTATATTTTTATTTATTTACAATACCTCTTTTATGAGTGTTCGTAAACCTTCTCATATTTTAAATTTATATTGTGTTTATACATAATAATAATTATATTGGTTTTTAAATAAAACGACACATTAGATTAAATTTGTTAAATGTTAAATATTAAACATTACATTACATGTTAAATGTTTATGTTTATTTTTCTGTTTACATTTACATTTACATTTTTACTTGAGATCTATTCCCATTCTGAGCTATAAAGCACCTGCAATAATGTATGTATTTCAAAATTGAATTTTTTAAATCATGTCGACATTGAGTCCAAATTCTTATATAGTAACTAGAATCATTATATTGTGTTTATACATAATAATAATTATATTGGTTTTTAAATAAAACGACACATTAGATTAAATTTGTTAAATGTTAAATATTAAACATTACATTACATGTTAAATGTTTATGTTTATTTTTCTGTTTACATTTACATTTACATTTTTACTTGAGATCTATTCCCATTCTGAGCTATAAAGCACCTGCAATAATGTATGTATTTCAAAATTGAATTTTTTAAATCATATCGACATTAAGTCCAAATTCTTATATAGTAACTTTGATTATCAAAACTTAAGTGGTTATCCACCACTATTTTGTTCACAACTAACAAAACAACTTTCAACAACTTTTTTCCTGGTTATAATTAAAAATGTATGTATTTCAAAATTGAATTTTTTAAATCATATCAATAAATTGATTCCAAATTCTTATATAGTAACTAAAATCATTGATTATCAAAACTTACGGAGATAATCCAACTCGTGGCTATCCACCATTATTTTGTTCACAACTAACAAAGACAACCTTCAACCACCTTTTTTCTGTTTATAATTAAAAATCATCATTTTGGTCTGGATCTCTGGGCACTCAGAGATAAGTTATAACACGCCAATTATCACTTATGGGGCCTATTACTCTTGTACCTCAGCCTGGCATCCACGCCAATTATCACTTATGGGGCCTATTACTCTTGTACCTCAGCCTGGCATCCATACCATGCAGCCATACAGCGTACCAGATCCCTTTTTCTTGGGTTATAATTAAAATTTCTATCAGAGGATTGACCTCCACCATTATTTTGGTTTACATCTCTGGGAGTCGTAGATAAATTATGACCTATGGTTTACATCTCTAGGAGTCGTAGATAAATCATGACCTACCGTTTATCACTTGGAGGGGAGGGCCTATTATTACTTTTGTACCTCACACTCAACCTGGCATCCATACCATGCAACCATACAGCTTGTACCTCTCACTCAACCTGGCATTCCTACCATGCAATCATACAGCATACCAAGCCGCTGGTGACAACAGAAGGGCGACGGGTGGATTTGAACCCAGACCGATGCAACTATACAGCTTAAACCTCTCACTCAACCTGGTAGGGACATCCTTACCATGCAACCATAAAACCATACAGCATACCATGCCGCTGGTGACAACAGAAGGGTGATGAGTGGATTTGAACTCATGATCTCTCAAAGTTTTATATGTCGCTGGTCACGACAGAAGGGCGACGAGTGGATTTGAACCCATGATCTTTCAGAATTTCATGTACTAAAACAGACCGAATTACCAACTAAGCTAACATGCAAACCACCTCCAAAAGTCTTGTGCACCAGAATAGTCTGAATTACCAGAAAAGTTAACATGCAAACCACCTCCAAACAACTTTAGGAAGGCACGGGCAAAGTCACTCGAATGATCCGCAAATTCAATGTGAAAACTTTGGATGAGGATTGAGAAGACCGCCTAGAAAAACGGGAGTTATTAGAGTCCAAGAATGATTATGAATATAGATTCAAAGATAGATCTAGAACTTCATAACTTGAAAGCCCACAATAAGGCAATTTCAACTTTTATCGGCTTAGCATCTCCCTTGTTACTCTTTGGAATTTCTATTGGCGCCAGCCACTTTCAAGAAAGCTCAACATGTCTGTTTTCCAACAGAGCTAGTCCAACTGGATTCTGAGATTTCACACCCATGCCTGGAGAAATTTTACATGCAGTGATTACATTGTCGGAATCTACACTTATTCAGAAATATGACGTATTGTAGACATTGCTGAAAGTTTTTAAAATCATTTTTCATAGGAAGAGTACTGTATAAGTTGGAATTTGTTAATAAAATTGTGAATTTTTATTATTTAAAATGTGTTTTTGTGATTTTTTATTATTTAAAATGTGTTTTTAGGATATGGTAATAAAATTGTGATTTTTTATTATTTAAAATGTGTTTTTGTGATTTCTTATTATTTAAAATGTATTTTTGAATACATAAATAAATATAGCGCCTTGAAAAACTTATTGGATACTCAGATATAGATAAAATTAACGCTCATATATATATTAAAAAAAAAAAAACCAAAAGCTTATCCTCTAATAACCTTAAATAAACAAGAATCAATTCAACCCGAATCAATTCAACCCCGAAATTTTTCAAGAGATCCAATACACAAGTATCAATTCAACCCAGTAATTTTTCAAGAGATCCCTCAAGGAAGATGAGTTGCTACTCCAAAGGACAGTTTGTGTATCAATTCAACCCAATAATTTTTCAAGAGATCCATCAAGGAAGATGAGTTGCTACTCCAAAGGACAGTTCTCATCAAATATTCTCAAACTCTGCATGAATTCCAAAAACGCAAAACTCACTCCTTGCAACATCAAAGGTTGCCCAGGACTGTTCTGTTGCAGACATCACCCTCAAATTCACTCAAATATAGGGCTTAGCATGGATTTAGACGCAAGTGTTCTGTTTTCAAGGGTTTTAGCTCACTCAAATCTATCAAAAAGATAATATGCTTATTGGAGGCGCGCATTTAAATCGAGTGTTCTGTTTTCAAGGGTTTTAGCTTTCCTTTTGTTTTCTTTTTAATTTGTTTGGGTATTTTTAGGAAGGATACGATCGGTACTAATCCTGAGCATTGGCCATGACCGAAACTTTATTGTCGTGGTAAAATGTCCATTTGACCAGTACAACACGAGTCATAATCCCAACCCTCTCGGTACATAGCCGGCATAACAAAATTGAAGTCTTCTTCGAGTTTGGAGTAATCAATTCCAGTATGCCAACTTTCACGATTGGAGTAGCCAATTCCTGTATGCGCTATGATCAAATGAATCTACTTTATTATCCAGCTATTTAAAGATTGAATGTTGACTATTATTAACAATATCATGCGTTGACTTTGAACATTGAAACCCAACCCTCTCGGTACATAGCCGGTATAAAAAAATTGAAGTCTTCTTCGAGTTTGGAGTAATCAATTCCAGTATGCCAATTTTCAAGATTGGAGTAGCCAATTCCTGTATGCCCTATGATCAAATGAATCTACTTTATTGTCTGGCTATTTAAAGATTAAATGTTGACTATTATTAACAATATCATGCGTTGACTTTGAAACATTGAGGAAGCTAAACATAACCAAGATTCTAAACAAAAAACAGAGCGAAGAGCGCTT
>APFE030669064.1:0-14018 GCA_000404065.3 Pinus taeda | reverse complement strand
AAATACATGGCGTAACGACCAAATATCTAAGACAAGACTATGATAGTTATCAGCACCTATCATCAGTAGCATCTGTCAATCATCATCCAGACCAGCAACCATGATCTTCCTCTACAACTGTTCCACCAAGATATTCTAAGATAATGCCAAAAATGCATTATTAGAAGTATATGCTCCCCTTGAACCTGTGCCAGATGGTCTCTGTCAGACCCATATCAGACTCTTTTCATCCTAAGTCTGGCCCACTGTTTGTCTTCAAACCAACATATACGCGATTGTATCCACAGAAACCGACATATGTACATGGATACGCTTGATGAAAATCACGTACAACCACTATTCTCTGAACCAGATAAGTGTCAATAGCAAGATGATGCATCAACTACTCCCAGTTTTTGTCTGAGGAATTCAAATGTCTCCCTGGGCAATGGTTTGGTGAATATATCAGCAACCCGTTCCTTGGAGGGAACATACTCCAATTTGACCTTTTGTTCAAGCACTTGTTCTCAGAGAAAATGATATTTGATATGTATGTGCTTGGTCTTTGGATGCATGAATAGATTCTTTGAAATGCTGATTGCACTTGTATTATCAGATAAAATGGAGATAGGTGGAGTACAAGTAATTTGAATGTCTTGCAATGTTTGCATCATCCAAAGGAGTTTTGTGCAACAAGATGCAACAACCACATATTCTGCTTCAGCTATAGATAAAGCAATTGAACTTTGTTTCTTGCTAAACCAAGATACTAATCTGGAACCCATAAAGAATGAACCACCACTAGTGCTTTTTTTCTGTCATCCACGCTTCCTGCCCAATCTACATCTGTATATGCATGAAGTGTGAGATCTGTATCTCTAGGATACCATAAGCCATAGTTTTGTGTTCCTTGAAGATATTTGAAAATCCTTTTAACTACCTGAATATGTGCTTCTTTTGGATTAGCCTGGAATATTCCAACTATTCCCACTGCATGCATGATGTCTGCTCAGGTACCTATCAGATAGACCAGACTACCAATCATGGATCTATAGGTTGGTTGATATACTGTTGCTGATTCATCATTTGCACTGAGGCTGCATCCTATTACCATAGGGGTACATACTGGTTTCGAATCTTCCATGCCATATTTCTTCAAGATCTGCTTGAGGTACTTGGTTTGGTGATAGAAAGATAACGTCTTTGTTTTGTTGGATTGTAAACCAAAAAAATATGTGAGCTCGCCAAGGAGACATTTCAAATTCTTTCTGAATTACAAGGAAAAAATTTTGACTCATGGCTTCTTCATTGCTTACCCAAAGATTGATATCATCAACATCACCAACAAGTATTAGCAAATTTATTCATTATCATTTTATATATAGGATTTCTATCTGGCCTGTGATCCTTTTGAAAACCTTCTTGTTGATGGAGTATTTGCCATACGATAATACCAACCCTGGAGCGTCTGTTTAAGGACATAGAGAGCCTTTCTGCAGTCTGCTACAAGTTTTCGTCATTTCGAAGGATGAATCCATCTGGTTGCTCAGTATACACTCTGCTTCTAATCTCCATTTAGAAAGGCAGATTTCAATCCAATTGATTATACTTTGACTCTGAATAGTAGAAAAGAGCAAGGAGAACATTTCTTATGGGCTCAAGTATAGCAACCGGTGCAATAAGTTTCTTGAAGTCTTATACCTTATGTTGGGCATACCCTTTACAAACAAGTCTAGCCTTGTTCTATAACATCTCCATTTTCATTTAGGGCTTGTTTTTGAATATCATTGGTCCCTATGACATTCTTATCATTAGGTCTAGGAACCAATTCCCAAGTGTTATTATTTTCAATCTGCTCAAGTTCTTCATTCATGGCCATGACCCAAAATTCATCTTTGCATGCTTCACTTACATTTTGTGGTTCGACGGAGGAGAGCAATGCTAGATAGCTTAAAGCTTCTGTAATAGTTCTTCTTATTTGAACACCTGCCTCTTTTTGCCCCAAAATTTGAGTCTCTGGATGATTCTTCTGTACGTACCTGGATGGAGTATTTTCTTCTACCCTTATCTATTCTTCTGGTGCCTCATATGTTTCTTCTTCATCATTAGTTTGATTTGAAGTTGAAGGATAGTCCTCTTCATCTTCAAAATCTTCGGTTTTTATTTGCTTTGGATTGTCGCCTGCTTCATCAACCACCACATCAATACTTTCAACAATTTTTCCAAGTCTTTTATTGTAACACTTATATCCTTTACTTCGGGAAGAGTAACCAAGGAGAATGCTTTCATCTGCTCTAAGTTCAAACTTGCCAAGTTTTTCATCAGTCCTTTTGATGTAAGTTTTTCTTCCAAAAACTTTGAAGTATTTTACCGTAGGAGTCTTACCATACCAAAGTTCATGAGGAGTTTGAGTGCTATTTACCCGGATGTTTTTTTTGTTGAGAATAGTAACGACAAAAAATGCAGCTTCACCCCAGAAGCTTGCAGGAGTTCCAGACTCATCAAGCATAGCATGAGCCATTTTTTGAACCGTTCGGTTCATCCTTTCCACGACATTTTTCTGAGGATTCCTTGTAGTAGAGAATTCCCTTCTTATTCCATGTTCTTCACAAAATTTGAAAATTTCATCCAAGGTAAATTCCCCTCCTCGATTAGTCCTGAGGCATTTTATTCTGCGATCTGATTCATTTTCAATCAAGGCTTTGAAAGCTTTGAACTTTTCGAAAGCTTCGTCTTTATGGTTCAGAAGTCCTATCCAACACATCCTGGAAAAGTCATCAATGAATAATATAAAGTATTCTTCTCCACGAGGTGACTTTTTCCTTGATGGACCAAATAAATCGATATGGACAAGTTCAAGTGGCTTACTAGCTGATCCTTCCTTCTCAGGGAGATGTGTTCTGGTTTGCTTACCAAACTGAGATGATTTGCATATTGTATTGTCTAGAATTTTGATGTCAGGAAGATTGCGAACAACCTGATATTTGCATGCTTTCCTTATCTGAGGGAAGATTAGATGCCCCAATCTTCTGTGCCATAGAAAATGTTCATCATTATTGCTTAGATAGCATTGTTGTTGTCCTCCCTTGAGTATGTATAAATTATTTGGAGTTCTTATGCCTTTGATCACTGTTTCTCCTATATCAATCTCACGAACAATACATCCATTTGATTGAAATACTACCTCATTTCCTTGATCACACATTTGACTAACACTCAATAGATTATGCTTTAAACCATCAACATACATAACATTTCCAGCTTTGACCTTTTCTTTCAAAAGAACAGAGCCTTTACCTTTTATGAGTGTAGGGGTGTCATTTCCAAATGAGACCTTCCTTTCCTTTTCTAGGGCACTATATGACTAAAGTTTTTCTTATCACCTATCATATGTTTCAAGCATCCACTGTTGATGTACCACTAATTTTCCTGTCCTTCCACATATAAGGCTATACCACATCTTTCTAGTTGCGGTTCTTTCTTTCTCCATGTTTTGGGACCCAATGAAACTTGCTCCTTCTGAGATGTTTGCTGAAACTGACTCCTGCATCCAGAATCTTCATGACCAAAGTTGTTACAACTAGAGCATTCTATTTCATTTTCAAGAGCAGGAAAGTTATTGTAGGTCCTCTTCATGATCCCAATCACACTCCTTTGATTTCGTGATTCTCTAGTCATGATGGTCTTGTAGGCAACACATTGAGAAGCTTTGTGTCCAAAGTTGTGACATGAGAAACATTGGCCATTAAAGAAATTCCTGCGATTATCAAATTTACCGACCAGGTGATTGTAGTTTCCATTGACATTCATTCTTGAGGCAGATTGAGAATTATTTGCCTGTGGTTGGTTGTAGATTTTGTTCATCCTTGAAGTAGATTGACCCTAATTTACCTGGTGATCTGCTTTATGCCTTTGTTGACGATTGTCAACTTGTTCACTTCTCCTTGCTGCATCAAGATAACTTTTGGAGGTGGATGGCTTCTGTGCTTGAGATACTTCTTCAGTATATCCAAGACCTATCTTGATTAGAGGAGAACGCTGCACTTTGTTAATCTCATCTAAAGTTTCAGATCCTTTAGCAAATCTAAGATTAAGAGCTTTTGTTTTCTCAATATCTTTTCTAAGTCCCACAATTTCACATTCTAGCTTTTCATTGTGTTTTTCCCTTTCAGCAAGTTGGAATGTCAAAGCATCTATGATCATACTCTTTTCTTCTAAACAGATTTTAAGTTTAGAAATTTCTTCATAGAGATCATCTTCATCTACAACATCCAAGAAATCATCATCTTCAAAAGCCATCAAAAGTCTATAATCATTACCATGTTCATCTTCATCACTATTTGAAAGTCCATCACTTTCTTCATGTGTATAATAACTCTTCTTACTTACGTTCTATTTTATGTTCCATTTAACTGATTCCTTACCTTTATCAAGCTTATCTTTATGAGGATATTTGGCTACATAGTGACTGACTCTTCCACAGGCAAAGAATTTGAAAGGTAGCTTACCTCTGAATCTTCCAGAACCCTGTTGAAGATTCTTGACAAAGTTTGATTCTTCCTTTCCTTCTGACGTATGTCCTGACTCATTGTATTCTCCTTTTCCTGAAGTTTTGAATGCGGTTTCTCTTACGTCTGATGGACCCCCTTTTCTCATTTTGAAAGCAGTTAGGATTCCGTGCAGCTGTGACATGGTGATACTCTGAAGATTCTGATTTTCTTCTATGGAAGAAACTTTTGATTCAAATTTAGAAGATAAAGATCTTAAAAACTTTTCAACTATAAGTAACTTCTTTTATCTCTTCACCCAAGTTTTTCATGAGATTAACAATCTCATCTATACGTAAGAAATAATTAGCCACACTTTCATCATTGTGCATTATGAGAGTTTCATGTTGAATTCTGAGAGATTGTAATTTTGCACGTTTTACCTGATCATCTCCTTCATACCTTAGAATGATATTGTCCCATATTTCTTTGGCGGTTTTGAGCTGCATAACATTGATGAATTCTGATTGAGATAGACTCCCCAATAGAGTATTGAAAGCCTTTGCATTTGTTTCATACTGATTTTTATCAGCCGTATCTGTAGGAGTTGCTAATGGAAATGTGTATCCTCCTTCCATGATATACCAAACTTCTGTACCAAGAGATTGAAGATAGGCTGTGGTTCTTACCTTCCAATAGACGAAGTTTCTCCCATCAAATATTGGTGGCCTGATGGATGACTTCTTTTCGTAGTTGCTCATGATGATAGATCTTCCTTCAAGCGATCAAGCTTCTTCTTAAGGACCTGCTCTGATACCAATTGTTGGAAATAATACTAAGAGGGGGGGGGGGTGTATCAGTATTAGCAATTTAAATTTTTTTCATTTCCATAAAAAAATTGATATATGCTACTTCTATTAATAAAACCTGCGTATATACGCAACTGTGTTTAGAGAAAACTGCGTATATCTTGAAGAATTCTAATTTAGTTAGCTGGTCTTAATCTGTGTATCAGAACCATAAAATAGTAATCAAGTGCAGTAAACAGTACAGGCAATCACACATATAAACACAAGATATAAGGTGGAAACCTAATGTGGGTGAAAACCACTTGTTGTAATTCGTCTCTATCTTCTTTTAATAAGAAACTTCTTTTTACAATATTTTTGTACTGGTGCAGTATTATACCAGTATGCAGGCTTCTACCTATAGAAGGCTACAACCTTCTCTCATTCTCCAACTTTTCATGGAAGGGAGCTACAACCCCCTTAGCTCTTGTACTAGCTGATGTACTAGCACGTAGGTGCTGACCTACAAAAGGCTACAACCTTCTCTTTTCTTCCAGGGACCACATTTCATAAATTTTCACACTAGATCCATCAATAACATGAAACATCAAATGTATATGCATCAACCAATCTCCTTTGCACTAACCAAAACTGAATCAAACAATCACTTCTCTGAATGCTGTAACCATAATATAGTAACAGTAACCAGAAATCAATCACGAACCTAGAACACTGCAACAATAAACAAAAGTAGCTAAAACATATTTTATGAGACATATGCTACTTCAATATGTAGAACATGCGTGCATATGTTGTTGTATTAAGGAAAAACTGTGTATACGCTGTTTTGAATTACTGAACCAGCGTGTATACGTGCCTTTGCTATGCCGAACCTGCGTACAGATCTATAAAAGATAATTTAACCTTTTCAATTATTCAGACATCAATTATACCTAGATTATCAGATTTCTAGATCAAGTCATGCGCCAAATATAACAGATCAAAACACACAAAGATACTTCTATTCAAGCCTTAAGATCTTGACCCATCGATAGAACTTATCCTTCTTCTAGCGCTCAGGTTCCTTCTTGATTCAGATCCAGCTATGCACCATAACCCAATGACCAGTATTCTAGATCTTTCTCTTCATCAGATATTCAATCCTTGAGTGCCTTTGCCTAAAGATCTCCTTCCCCTTTTATAGACTTAGGCCTTACTCAATACCATGGTCCAAAACCACTTAGAACCAATACTTGGAACCCAATACCTGGGTTCAATACTTCGGACTAGATACCATGGTCCAAAACCATAGGTCCAAATACCAAGGACTAAATACCAAAGACTAAAAATAAGCTTTCCCACATGTATGTGCTTTTCCTTGCATGAAAGTGCATGCATACGCATATGCGCCTTGTTATAGGCGATCCCGCGTGTATACGCGGCTTGGTTAAGAGGAACCTGCATATATCTCTTTTTCCTTCATTCTAAGAGCCTGAACTGTAATCTGTCATTTGAGTGAGTTTCCATCAAGGACAACACCTGTGTCATAGTGCTAAACCTATGTCATAATGGCAACAGTTTGTGGAAAAAATATCTATGTACAGTTCGTAGGTAATTTATGTGTATTTCAGGTAGGATGGTTCTCTATTTTAGAGGGCCGAGAGGCTTAGAAGGGAGTTGGACCAAGGCTTCATTCACCTAGAGAAATAGTGCATGAACAAAGGGATTGTAGTGGAGGAAAAGCAAAAGATTTAAGGAGTTTTTAGGTTGATTTGTAGGGATAAAGATGGTTGTACATGGTTCCTAACCAAGGCCAAAAAATCTTAGGGATATGTTATAGGACCGAGACCTACAAGGGTAGAAGAAGAATGTTGTTTAAGGTATGTTGCATGTCTTTCCATGTTGATTCTTTTCTAGGTGATGTAGGTCTAGTTTGGATAGTTGTTGGAGAAACTTATGTAGAGTATTTGGAGGGATGCTATAAGATATTTAGATTTCCCTTGTATAATGGACAAGGGAAATATTTTCACTACTAAGAGGGCTGGTTGTTTGGGCCCTAGTTCATTGACCTCAAGGGTGGAGGATTGGTGATAAGAGGGTTTATTATTGTGCCCTAGTTGAGTGAGTTGCAAGAGATCAAATTTAGTGATAATAGGACAACCTAAAATACCTATGTTCTGTGATCTTTGGAATAGTAGAGAGGCAAGAAGTGGGCAGTTGTGAAGTCCATATGAGTTGGTGTCCTTGAAGGAGAAAAGGAGTAGCAAGTGGGAAAAGTTGTGTTGGGAAAAATATTAGTGACACAAAAGGAGTCGTGATAATTGATAGTGATAGATTGTTGAGTTGGATAAGAATGGTTTATAAGGGAGATGAAGTTGTGTGATAAACAAAAGAGGTGGAAAAGGACCTGCTATATGTGTTCAACGTACGTGGTCTAAAAAGGTTGTGGAAATGCTACATTATCAAGTAAGTCAAGTGTACTTTGTTCAGAGCAGATTGGTCATCATAGGTGTTGATAAAAAGCCCTAGTCATTGTCTTGTATCACTGCTGAATGTAAAGGCCATGATCCTTGTTATGGGATCCCTAAGATTTTTGTATTAAATATTTGTAATATAACAAGTGTTGTGGGTTAAAACGTTGTCTTATGTACTAGTTGATTTAATGCTATGTATTTTATGTTGTGCAAAGTAGAAGTATTGTGGAGTTTGAGTGTGTTTTTGTTAGTGATTTTAGACTTAAACTTGATTCTTGAGTGTCATGGAAAAATCAATAGAGTCCATCCTCACACTTCATGTAGTTTTTACCCTTAAGGGCCCTACATCAATTGTGCCTTACCGAGTCCTCTTATCACTCACATCAAGTCTAATTATCACCTAATATGTATCTAACCCCATGGAAATATAGCTCACCATGTTCCTCTTGAATGCTCAAACTCTCGGACCACTCCACACTAAGTTAATTTTGGACTCAAACATAAGGTAATTTCAACCTTAACATCCCAAAATGATTTTTTAGGTTTCTTTGAGTTATTTGAAAGAATTAACCAAACTTTCCATGAGGAATTAGTTCTACCCAAAGCATGGTCAACCACAAAGTTGATGTCAATAGAGTAACACAATGAAATTTAAGTGTTTACGATAACACAATACAATCATGACGATGTAAACTTGGCTTCCACACATGCATCTTAATCAAGCCAAATCCGTAGCTACCACACTCTGTAGTTTTGACTAAAGCAGCATTAGAACCATCCAAAATCAAGTCTCAAATAGTTCCATCACACCTATCAAAATATCCATGCATAAATGAATTATCTCAATCATTAATCAAAAGTAAGGAAACAACAATCAATTACACAACAAGGACCCAAGTTTACTAATAATAGGATTACAAATAGTCCTTCAATATCAAAACTATGTACTACTCAAACGTAGAGATCCTCTAGTAAATATAAAGATTAAACGATGGAATTTCACACACCACAATAGTTTTACTAGATTCTCAACAATAAATGATAGCCATGCAAATACTCTACGAATTATAAAGTATATCATCATTTACTAGAAGCTACCAAATTCTCATATCATGAGAATAATCATGCACATATCTCATTGCAAACATATCATAGGAATAGACATTCCTCATTAGTAGCGCTGATACAGTCATGTTTTATAGCAATAATACTCATAATTTAAGTGCCAGATGTATACAAGTAAACAACTTATCTTAATGTCTTTAGTGACTGGAAACTTAGAGAGGAACTTAAACTCTCCACCAAACCATAGGTCAACTGCACTGCAATATTTCTTGTAGTTTACCACCTCCAAGATGGATTGAGTCTGAGGAGGTAAGTGATCAAGGGTATTCATATCAATACCAATCAACCAAACATATAAGGAAATAATTCCATTGTTTGGTTGGTTTATCGACTACCTCCAACAATAAGCAGCATAGTGGTTCCCTATTCAAACTGAAGTCAAGTAATATACCAATAGGGGGAAGTGGTCACTTTTTAGTTGGTTTATCAGCTTCTCCAATAGTAAGCACCACAATGACCTCTACCCCAATAGGAACCAGTCACAGAGAATTCATCCAAGGCTCAGTGATATATCATTCAGTTCCAAGAGAATTATTACATCATATGGGTGGTTTATCATCTCTTCCTCTAAGCAGGCATTTTAGGAGTTAAGAACCCACTAACCAGGTGGTTTATCATCTTACTGAGAAATAAAACAAGTGGTTTATCAACCCCAAGGCAAGAAATTAGTATTTTATTGACTCCTTTCAACAAGCACATGGGTGTCTCAAACTTAAAGTGGTTTATCAACTCACTTCTAGCAAGTACCCTATTGGTTTATCAACTCTAAGGAAAACACTAAATGATTCAAATCCATTAAACTCTCACTAGAAACCAAATTATTAGGCACCCACAGAAGCCTTAGAAATCACATAGGGAATCCATGCACATAATAGAACATAAACTAGAAAGGGTTAATCTCATTAGCAAATTTACATCCCCTACCCAACCCAAGCTCTACATTCTCTTGGTTTGTTCACCACCACATAGATCCTCCCCTACATATACACTTGTTCTCATCTGAAATATCCTCTCTTTGTCTTCTCCCTTTTCCAAGGTGTTTTCTCATCAAGAACAGGGTTGTATGGCCCATTCTACACTGAGGCAATCCATTCCTCCATTTATTTCTTACACCAACAATGACATACATTTATCAAGGAGATTTATGGTGAAGTAAATGCAGTTTCTTAGTTTCACAAGAAACTCTTCCTCAGGCCTCAAAATCCATGTCCACTTCTCTCTGTCAGTCAATATTTACTTTTTCATATTATTTACGTAAATTATAATTCATAGTAACATCTTCAAGAGGGATAGAAAAATGGTTTTTATAGACCCCACCGACATAGAGAAACATTGTCCTCAATGTTCTATATCAGAACACACGATTTACAAGAGATTTATACATGCAGTGCTTTACATTTACATGTGCATTTATATTTTCTCACCCAACAAACAAAAATGGGTATGATACCCTCATTTGATCAACCATCTTCCATGTGGCTTCATCTACTCCAAAGTACCTCCACTACACCTTCACCTACTCGATTAATTTTTTCATAGCGTGAAATGCAAAATGTCTCTGGATCAAATTATCCCTTAGATTCCACCTATATCACAGACCAATCAACAACATGATTAGTATCATGTACATACTTTTTAAGCAAAGAAACATGGAAAAAATCATGTGCCTTCACTGTGGGCGGAAAGGCCAATATGTAATCCATTAGCCCCACCCTATATAATGTTTGAAATGGCCCACAAAATTTTGGTGCCAACTTGGCACAAGATTCAATATTTAATGAAATTTTCCTTGGTCTAACATGGAGTTAAACATGTTCCCACACTTGAAATGCCTTGTGTATTCTATATTGATCAGTATGGATCTTTTTTCAGTCATGATTTATCTTCAAGTGTTGTTTGATAGTAATCACTTCCTATTCCATATCCTTCAACATATCAAGTTTGATATGCACCCTTTTCATTGGATGATTCTAGTTGATAGGTCTATTTCACTTTCTACCATAAAGGGCCTCAAATGGAATCATAGTTAATGATTCTTGATACCAATTGTTATAAGAAAATTCTACTAAAGTTAGAAGCTCTTCCCACCTTTTAGGCTGATGCATAACATACATTTTGAGCATGTCTTCGAACACTATGTTAATTATTTCAGTCTTCCCATTTGTCTTAGGATGGTACACCGTGTTAAAAGCTAAATTCTCCCCAAAACTTGCAAATAATTCCTTCCAAAACTTAGATGCAAATTTATCATCCCTATATGAGATAATCGTCTTGGGTACACCATGCAATATAACTACTTCCTTTATAAAACTATGAGCAATGTTTCTTGCTTGGTGAGTAGAATTAACATCTACAAAATGAGCTAGCTTGCTCAACTTATCTAGCACCACCCTTATGGAATCATGCTGCATGGTTGTCCTTGGAAGTCCCATAATGAAGTCCATCAAAATGACTTCACACTTCCATTCTATAATGGGGACTGGATATAGCGATCTTGCTAGACTTATGCATTCCACTTTCACATACTGGCACTCTAATCATTTAACAATCTATTCAAACACATCCTTTTTCATACTTGGCCAATAATACAACTTATTCATATATATTATCATTTTTTGATTACCTAGATGACATGAATATGGTATTTTATGAAACTCATTGAGAATGAGCTTCTTCATGTCACCCATACAAGGTATATACCACATGCTTTTGAAATTTAATACCCCATCCTCCATGAGGGAGTAATTCGTGTTCAATGCCCCTTCTGGCTCTTACTACAAGCATTTTTTCAATTGCTTATAGTTTTCATCTTTCTTCATACCTTCTTTAATATTTTCTTGGATGTCAAATTCACAAGTGCTAATGGCAACTACATGAGCCTCTTGCAGTCATCTGTTGAGTGCATTAGCTACCTTGATCTCCTTGCCTTTGATGTACTTGATTTCAAAGTCAAACTTGATAATAAATGATGACCATATGGCCTGTCGTGCATTCAGCTTGGGTTGATCAAAAAGATATCTCAACCCTCCATGATCTGACATCAATACAAATTCCTTCTAAGTAGGTAATGCCTCCACATCTTCAATGGATGGACTATTGCTGCCAATTCTAAATCTGGAGTAGCATATTTTTTCTCATACTCATTCATCTTCCTAGACTCATAACACACTACCTACCCTTCTTGCATTAAGACTCCATCGATCCCTTCCTTGCACACAAAAAAATATGTTTCGAGGTCTGTTCTTCTTAATATTAGTGCTTACGTCAACAATTTCTTTAACTACTCGAAGTTGGCTTCACATTATGTTTTCCACTGGAATTTAGTTCCTTTTCTTTTCAGTTCTATGATTGGGTGTCCAATATTGGAGAAATTTCAGATATGAATGTCCTATAGTACCCAACCAAACCCATAAATGATTTGAATTCTACCACATTTGAGGAGTGGGCCACTCCATAATGGCTTTAATCTTATAAAGGTCTACAACTACTCCTTCCTTGGCGTTGTGCTGTGCAACAAACCCCGATTTATTTTACATAAATGCCATAGGATATTACTGTATAAATAAATGGGGACCCTTAAAAATAAAAATAAAAATATGGAAATAGCCTAGTTTAGGGTTTTTAAGAACAAATTTTGAATTTTTTTAAATAAGAAAATCCTCATTTAGGCCTAAATGACTTGAATAAATCTTACCTTGAAGAAAAACCCAAAGATATTGCATATTGCAAAGTCTCAAAGAAACAACGCTTTATTTTACCCTTTTGAAACTCGTGATTGCGTTAAGAGATAACCCCCGGTAAACAAACATGTATATTCCTTAAAAAGCTTAAGTATTGATGAAATTCCTTCACGGCGAAACTTGCCTGCATCACAATCTTATAGTGAAAGAAATATATGATAAGACCGAGGAACATCCCCGATTGCGATAAATATATTTCTAAAAAGGCGTGCCTAAAGAAAATCATAAAGATAAAAACAAAATCCGCGCTTGTTAAATAATCTGATGGGCCCACTATAATGCCATTTCATTTCTCACGATTTGTAATCGCACAAAACCTTCAACCATATATGTTCTCTTCTACTCCCAAAACCTCCTATTGTGATATTTCAATTATCGCATCGCACTTCTCCCATACCTAAGGAAATGATGTAGTGATATCGCTATCACATATCACCAAAGTACATAGAAATAAGTTTTATATACCATTTGAAAAGGTTTTTGTGATGTGATAAATTAAAGAGGTAATAAATAACCACGCGAAAGCCATGATTTTAGTTATTAGCTAATTTTAACGATATTTATGGTTGTTAAGAAGAGCTTCGGCGTAAATCACATGAAAGAGACCTTTGTCGACGCGTTTCGAACCAACTAGTGTGGTTCATCGTCAGGACAAGTTGAAGAAGCAGATCTGGCATAGCATGTTAAATAGACAGAGCAGAGACTCCAACGGCTACAAAACGGCTGTTTTTGACCCTTGGACCAAGGTAAAAAATATATATTAATAAATTAAATATTCTCATTATTTTTATTATTTTATTTCTAGAAATGACCAAAATTGGGTAAAATGAATAGAATCCCAAGTGATTTATTTAATTAAATTACTTTATGTTACTTAATATATTAATTAATTACTTAATTATATTAATTCATTTATTAATATATTTAAATTATATTAATAAATTAAATATTCTCATTCTTATTATAATATTAATTCTAGAAATTAGGTAAAATGAATAGTAATTAGGTAACACTAACTATTTTGTTATAATTAAATATATTATTTCGATATTATAAATATCGAGTTTTATAATAATAATTAATTTTATAATTTAATTGGTTATGGTTTGACCTATTCATGATAAATTAGATAAATTCAAATTAAAATATTTTATTTCAAAATTATAAATTAATTAGTAATCTTAATTCAATTACTTAATGTTAATAATATTTAATTAATAATATTTAATTAAATTACTTTATGTTAATTAATATAGTAATACTTAAGGTTACTTAAATTCTATTTATATTCCGAAAAATGGGATGTTAGGTTAAAATAAGCATAAATGAATAAAATAATAATTTTAATGGTAATAAGGTGTTAAATTATTAACTAGCTATATACAAGAAGGTTTAATAAAGGTATGATAATTTAGGTGAATATTA
>APFE030669039.1:0-18211 GCA_000404065.3 Pinus taeda | reverse complement strand
CTTCAATCAGAACTATTCTAAGTCTAGTAGCAGCTGAAGATTTTCATCTTGAGTAGTTAGATGTAAATACAACCTTTCTCCGTGGGGATTTAGAGGAAGAAATATATATGCAGCAACCACAAGGATATGAGGTAAAAGGGAATGAGAAACTAGTGTGCAGGGTTAAAGAAGAGCTTGTATGGCTTAAACAGGCCCCAAGGCAGTGGTATCTAAAATTTGACAGGTTTATGTCTAAACAAGGTTATACTAGATGTCACTCTGATCATTGTGTTTATCTCAAAAGGAAAAATGATGGCAGCTATATTATATTGTTATTGTGTGTAGATAACATGCTTGTTACAGGTTCTAACATGTAGGAATAAATTTGCTCAAAAGAAAATTGGCAAACTCATTTGCAATGAAGGATTTTGGTGCTGCAAAACAAATCATTGGTATGAGAATAACTACAGACAGGAAGAATCGCAAATTAACATTATCTCAGAATTAGTACATACAAAAGGTGTTGAAAACGTTTAATATTCAAAATGCAAAACCAATTAGTATACCTTTGGCTAGCCATTTCAAATTAAGTAAGGAGGAGTGTCCCAAGACTTAGAAAGAAATGGCTCATATGTCTAAAGTTCCATATGCATAAGCAGTTGGAAGCTTAATGTATGCAATGGTCTGCATAAGGACTGATATTGCACATGCAGTGGGAAGTGTATGCAGGTACATGAACCCGAGGAAAAGAACATTGGATGGTGGTGAAGTGGTGAAGTGGATTCTCAGGTATTTAAAAGGTACCACAAATCAACCATTATGCTTTGGTGGTTCAAACATTGGTCCACAAGAACATGTTCATGCAGATATGGCAGGTGATAGAGATAACAAGAGGAGCATAACAGGGTACGTGTTTACAATAGGTAGAGCAACTATTAGTTGGATCTCAAAACTGCAAAGTGTTGTTGGACTCTCAACAAAAGAAGTGGAAGTGTATATTATTGCTACAGAGGCTAGTAAAAAAATAATTTGGTTACAAAGGTTTCTTAATCACTAATAAATTTGTATTATATTTTTAAATTGATATTATATTTTTTAAACTTTTTTGATATTAAATATAGTTAAATGAATATTGATATTCTATAAAACAGAGAAAAACAAATGAATAATTATTGACTGCTGTGCCATGTGATAAAATTTATTATTTTCTTTAACTTTTTAGATATTTAATAAAGTTAAATGAATACAGATATTCTATAAAACAAAGAAAAACAAATGACTAATTATTGACTACTTTGCCATGTCATAATATTTCCACCGAAGATATCCCAAAAAAGCCTGATTGATTTGTCCATACCCTTAATACAGCACGAGAAAATTCATTTCGATTACTTCTAAATGCACCGCAATCATATAGCCCACGAAGTATGCTTATTATTTATGGCAGAAAGAGAAAGTGGTGTCGTTTAGCTTTCAAGAAGTTGCTTTCGGCATTTACTGGGTTTTGAAATCAGGCAAGCTGAAATCTAGAGAGTGTTTAAAAATTGAAAGTGGCCTCTTCCTGTTCACGTACAGCTGAGTGAAAGTGAACGGCCCAATGAAGATAGCAGCTGCAACAAGTCTGGTCCTAATTTTGGCGGTTGCCCCACCATTAAAACCAGTTTGAGAATAAAACTGAACCCCATCACATGTCGGGCAATTTGCAATTTGATCTCATGGTCCCCCACCTAAGTTTCAGCGATTGATGTAATGTCTCTGAAATATTGAGGGCCAAGGTATCTACGTGTAGTAAGGACATGCTCATTCTGATGGCCCGGTAATACCAAAAAATCTTGGACCCAAAAATTAGATTTTGCCATAAGCTGATTAGGCATTCATTAAGAATCAAATTACCATCTTTAACAATTCATTTAATATAAATTAAATTCTATTTGGTTTTTTTAATTTTTAGATTAAAAAAACATAAATTAAAGGCTTAAGACATAAAGGTAGTTGGCCCGTGATAGTTTGTTATTTCTAACACCACTTATTAGTTATTCTATATAGTCTGGTTTTCCTTGATAGCTTTATGCTGAACTGATCTAGATAGCAGGTTTTAGGAATATTTTGGAATTTAACATAGTTGACCTCATCCTTGACTTCAAAATTAAGGATGGCTAGCTGATAGCAACCATTGACAGTTATCTCCACTGCAGGTTTGACATACAACCATTGTTAATTTGACATAGTCTATATTCTAGGATTTCAGTTAATTATAACTATTTTGTCTAGTTACTTTATGTTTTGAAGTTTTTTGCTAAACAATTTTTGGTCAGATTGTGATTTTTTTGTTATTTAAAATGAGCTTTTAAATACATAAATAAATTCAAAAATATGAAAAACACTAATACACTGAAATAATATAAAATTTAGAACTCAAATTTGTGATTCCAAAACTTGTAAAAAACTTTACTACAAAATATATTTAGAAAAAATTTCCAAACAAAAAAATTATTAAACTATGACAATTATCACTAATTTTCATATAAAACTATTTTATTTAATGAAAAAATTATATTAAAAAACTTAAATAAATTTTAATATAAAAAACAAATCACAAACCACACACATTTAGTTTATCATATTCCAATCAAGGTGCATTAGGGGTAATCTAGAGAAAGCTACACATTTTTTAAGGATTTGCTGCAGCGTGGCCTTTCCAATATCTATTGGTTGTCATTACGTACAAATTCACATGTGAGATATGGTCCAGAAATCCGAAGCAGTACATACATGAGGGAAACAACCTTATCAAACTCTAAACAACAAAATTAGTTTATCATGTTCCTTTCAAGCTGCATCATGGGTAATCCATAGACAGGTCCACCTTATTGAAGGATTTGTTGTAGTGTGGCATGGGCTTTCCAATATCCATGAGTTGTTATTTTAAATTTTTCATTTATATATTAGATTTTTTTTTATTGTGTAAGGATGTTAAGAATTAGATTAATGGTTTAAGATATAAAGATATTTAACTAGAGTAAAAGTTTAGTATTTCTTTTTTAACTATAGATTATTTCAAGTGTTGCGGTTTTTATTTATTTATTAAAAGTGATAAATTAATTTTCATTTGTTTGTTGATAGTTACTGTTAGCAATGAATTGTTGATAGTAGTCAGTGATAACTTTCTCTTTTCTCGGTTTGATAGTGTCTCACTAATTTTATATAGTCTTTATTGATAATAGCCAACAATAGTTGTCTCCATTATTGGTTTGATATTGTCCCATTAATTTGACATAGCCTATATTAGCTAATAACATTCAATTATTTCCGTCACCATTACTAATTTGAATACCAACATATGATATATTATTTTATTCTTTAAAAAATATATTAAAAAATTAAATGAATTTTATAATGAAAGAAGCTATGCACGACAATGATTTTAGTTTCCTAAAACTGCTTTGTCTTGGGTGTTTGGGTGTCCTAAGGAAACATGTTAATGGTAACTGCCCAAGATCTAGAAGCATGTGGTAGGAGTGAAAACCTACCCCTAGTGTCATCCATGATGACTTGGTGTTCCTGGAATAAATCATCATGCATTCTTGAATAGTGGCCAAATAAGTTTCCCTGTTATTTAAGAAAAAGAAACAACAAATATAATTTATCATATTCCATTTTCGATTACAGGTCATCCCTAAATGCTCCACTTTTTTGGATGATGGGTAATGCATAGACAGCTCCCCTATTTTGAAGGATTTGCTGCAGCGTGGCCTTTCCACTATCGATTGGTTTCCATTCAATGTTAACCATATGTACAAATTCACATGTGTGACATGGTCAAGAAATCCAAAACGGTCCATACCTGGGAAAACAGCCTTTCCAAACTCCCAATAAAAAAAATTAGTTCTCCAAATACCTATGAAGGTGCATTATGAATGATGCATAGACAGCTCCACCTTATTGAAGGATTTGCTGTAGCGTGGCCTTTCCAATATCCATTAGCTGCAATCAATATTCACCATATGTACAAATATCACATGTGTGATATGGTCTAGGAATCCAGACAGTACATACCTGGGAAAACAGCCTTATCAAACTTCTTTTGGCAAAGGAAGGAGAGAACCTCGTAGTACAATCTCATTCCATAATTACAAGGTGTTTATTATTTTGGTCCACAAAGCGCATATTATATTTATCCAGCCTTTGAACTCAAATACCTGCCACCGCTCTCTCTGCCTGCCTGCCTTTACCTTTGAGGACGTACAGAACAAAAGGAAAATCAGTGTCGCACATGGTATTTGATTAATTCTCAGTACAGTGCACTGTTTTCATTTCTTTTCTCCAGCTGTTATCTGGCCTGCATTTTCATGTACTCGCTTCTGTGCTTAAAAAATCAATATGCCAATGTTAACCAGTGCACATGTTAGCCCATTTCCAATACAGACATATACGTACTAGAGAGGACCATTTGTTGAGCATATTTGACAACCCCTTTAATATTGTTGGCACGTCCACATATACAACAAATAAAAAACGCTGATGTATCACAACAGTAGCAGAGCTGACTAATGACAGCAGATACTGATGTTATCGACAACTGTAGCAGAGTAGACTATGTTCGTGAAACCTGCTGTCTTTTTTTAATGCTTTTGATATTTAAATTTAATTAGTAAGTAAATAAAATTAATATTTATAATTTTTTTAAAGTATTTAAATTATTATTTATATCATCAGACTCCACACACATAAATAAAAAAAAATAAACAAATGAAATTTTACAAAAGGATTCTTAAAATAAAAAAAAAGAATGAAAAACTAGTATAATTATACATTATATATATAATCTTTAACGCGAAATCACCAATTGATGTTGAAGTGTAAATTTTTCTTTAAGTTCTATAACGAGGTCATATTTCTTCAAGATTTGTAAAAAGAGGTTTGCATTTTGAAGATTTTAATTCCTCCATAAAACATAGACTAAAGTTAAGATGGATCTATGCTAATATATATAATAATCATAAGTAATCCAACACTATTCTATATTATAAACATATATTATAAATTATATTATAAATATATATTATGAATGTTAATTTTAATTTAATTTTATTGTATTTCTTATAAGTATTACTCATAGTTTGATTTTATTGGAGGTGAGTTCTAACAATTTTGAAGGATAAATAAAAGCTCAACTTTTCACACAAATATTCTATTTTTAAAATGTAAATTATACTAATTTTATTTATGGGGATTGCAACTTTTAATGTTCAATAGGCATGGAACAAAATAAATAGTGCTAATAATTGCCTTTGTTCCTTAGACGAAATCTCTCTTCTACATAATAAATGTGGTTGATATATGCCAGTAGGATAGGTGTCAATAGATATAGATTTAATATTAATATTAATATTGATATTAATAAATCTATAATATAATAATAATATACTAATAATAATTATATTATAAAATATTATTATCATTATATTATAAATACGATAATAATTATAACAATTATAATGATAATTATAATAATAATAATTATATATAATAATATGATAATATTATTGATATATCAATAATATAATAAAATACTATATTTTTTTATTTATTTTTAAATAATGGTTATATTTTTATTAACAAATCTAGATTATGGTCAAAATCAATACTATAAGAAGCAACGTCTAGTCCATATCTATGCCAAATTGCTTTGTCTATTGGCAACATATATTCATGATTTTCTTGCCTATTTCTTCTGCTACATTGTTATTATATAATCACCAAAACACCCCATTAAACTTTACATGCCTACATCACATTAAAAACTATATAAGTTAACTAGCTAATCTACATCATCTAGTGCATGTAGTCCAGTTTTGTCCATCTCTTTTGCCACAACTTCTACTCACTCACCTACATCCTCTCATTTCAATTGTGACCACCCATTGAATGCCCAAGTAAACCATATTCTCCCTAGCAGAAGCATCTTGAGTGCCTTTGCCTTGTTAATTATTGCCAACCTCCCCAAGCCCAAACGCCTCCTTCAGGATAGAGATGACCATTATTTTCACCTTTTCGTCAGAATTTTCTACCTTGTGATCCAGGTTCTCAATATTTGTCATAATTACTTTTGAGGCAGTCTACACTATTTCCATATCCTTCCTAAGACTTTCTAACTAGCTCATCACAAGAGAGAAATGGGACCTAGCTCTAGAGATGGTTTGCCCTCTTATGCGCGATATCATTTCTCTATTTCATGCTTGAATGTCTCCGAGACTTCTTCCACATATCATTTGTGCCAGGTAGTTAATATAGCAATGATTCCACGTGACTATTGTATCACGCTTCTCTAGGCCGCTCCTGCAAATTAAGGAAATACATTTAATTCGGGTCATGGAACTTGACATTTAGTTGGGGAGCCTTCATCCACCTTCAAATCACCTTGCTCCTGGATAACTGCCTTATTGGCTTGTTCATCCACTACTTTTTTATGTTCCCTTTTTATGTGGAATAATTCTATAAATTCGAATTTGTCCAATATTAGTATTATTCTTTGCATGGTTGGACTTAGATAAAAAACATCATGTTTAGACCACTCAATACAGTTTTGAATAGTTATAAGGGAGTCACCAAAAACCAATAAATGTGTGATGCCATCTCTAGAGACATTTTCAATCCTTTCCATAAGCCAAGTTCTTCTACCCAATTTTTTGTGGCTACTCTCAGACCCCAAGAAATATTTTTTCTAGATTTTTTTGTTGGGGCATAGAACTAGACCTCGTGCTTCAACCTCCTCCAATAAATATTGATATTATTAACCAAATGGATTATTAATATTATAAACCCAATGCATTATAAATCCCCAAAAAGAATATCAAACTTGAAGGATTAATACTATAAACCTAAGGGATTAATATTACAAATTCAGGGGATTAATATTGAAAACCCAAGAGATTGATATTATAAACCTTTTGGATTAATATTATAAACGTAAGTGATTATTAATATTATAAACTGAAGGAATTTATATTATAGACTCAATTAATTATAAACCCAAGGGATTTATATTAAACCTTGGGATTAATATTATAAACACTATCAATAATATTATACCCTAGGAATATGAATCGTTAGATTAATAAACCCAAGGGATTTATATTAAACCTTGAGATTAATATTATAAACCATATCAATAATATAATACCCTAGGAATATGAAACGTTAGATTAATAAACCCAAGGGATTGATATTATAAACCCAAGGGATTACTACTAAAAACCCAATGGAATAATATTAAACTCAAGGGATTAATATTGTTGACCATGGTTAGCCACGAGTCACCATAATTGACCATGATCGACCATGTTTCACCAATGTTAACCATGATTGACCATGGTTGATTTTCATATTGAGAAAATCCTATGATAACCCTCAAAGAAATATTCTAATACTGTCTTAAATCCATTAAGAAATATGCTCTTGCATAGCTCTAAATTCCAACTACTGGACTAGCATGATACATAATTCGTAGCATAATATAATTGATACTGCATTTTATTTGAAAGATATTCTCTGATGGATTTCCTTCTTTACGTGTGCCATGCATTTTTAACACATAGAGTGTCGTAATAATTATAAGTCACTCGGAGGTATTTTTTTCTTTGGAATTATAGTGGAATTATTTGATTTAGGAGTATAAATATCTCAATTTTCGATGCTTATTTTGTAGGTGATCCGGTTAGTTCTCATTCCAGTTTCTGATTGTATTTTTCGATTATTAGTTGTAGAAGATTACTTCACATTCAAAACCCTAATAGGTAGTAAAATAACTGGAACTTTAGCTAATCCTCTATACACACTAAATTCAGAATTTCAAAGTTACTTATCTATATTTACAAAATAAACATATACATTTTAAGTAAGCTATGGAATTTATTTTAGGGCAGAGGTTTCACTTCTCATTACTACATACCCCCATCCTCACCAAAGATATCCTTTTCTAGTGACTAGATTTATAAATCAAACCCCATGACTATTACTAGAAAGATTAATCTAGTAACAATCATCTTTTCATCATAACCTCTCTTCATCTTACAATAGACACGAATTATGTGTGGGGTTGATATATAGAATTAGACTACATAAATGGCTGCAAATACCCACACAAGGTAACCTATGTAGCAAGGTTAACATTCCTTCATGTAGTTGTGAAGTCTATATATAATATATATATATATATATATATAATATATTATATATATATCATATATATAATATATATATATATATATATATATTATATATAATATATAATAGTATAATATTATGTTATTATATCCCTGAGGTCACTTCCACCAATTGTGTCTATAATAATTATTAACTAGTTGGGCATATCTAATTGCTCAATCCCAGTAATACTTTTCACCCTATTCATATACACTCCTCTGAAGTTAATTAGTTAAAATTAATCGATGTTAATTTTATTCATTCTCTATGACTTGTAAATCAATGCACTGGTAAAACTGCATGCAACATAGAAATAAAAATAGTCATTCCAACTAAATTTCTCCTTTTTAAGCAATCCAATATAAGAAATCATTAACCTGTAAGTTCATCTCCTAGCTGAAATAACTCTTCAAACCACTGAAATGACTATTCCCCAAATACTTGTGTCTCTATAGAAGATTCAATTCTTCCATAGAGATAACTTAAAACTATAGATAATCTCTAATTTACAACATTTACATATGATAAATTCAAATAAAAGAATGAAATAACAATGAATTCACATCAAGGAAACAATAGAAATACTTGGGAATTTCATACCTATGTCCACCTAACCTAGAACTATTTCCTCCAGTTCACCCTCGAGCTGAGAATGTCTTGCCATGGTATCAACAAAACTCTATTAATGCCTTCAATAGGTATTTAATGCCTTTCCTTCTTGATAAGGTTTCCTTTAGTGGCATACCACTTTGTGGACCTTTTCTTATCCACTTGTCTAGGATTTTCCATAAAAGCCCACCTTTCTCTCCAGCAAAGATTTTATGTTTTTCCATGTTTAACATCTTTTTCCAGCTAAAAAACTTAATGGGTCTTCCTCTCCCATCCATTAATATTATCTATAATTTCAATTAGAATTCATATCATGAAGGCATGACAAGCATCTCATTTCTAGGTGTCTCCTTCTCAAGTACATACATCTCATTTATGTATTAATAAACATTCGTTTACATATTTATTCCAATATTCCCCCCCATGGCTTTCCTGCCATTTTATCCAATCTAGCTTAGTCAAATCAAGATAATACTATAATAACAGAGGGATATTACAGTGGATAATGATTTTACATGATTAACCACAGTTGACCATGATTAATATTATAAACCCAAGGAATTATAAACCCAAGGGAATAATATTAAACCCAAGGAAATAATATAAACCCAACTTATATAAATCATAAGATAAATATTATAAACCCTAAAATAAACATGTTTCACCATGATTTATTTTCCTATTGGGACAATCTTTATCACAATGTGACATTGGACCATGCTTGAACATGATTGATATTATAAACCCAAGGGATTAATACTAAAAACCAAAGGGATTATAAACCCAAATGAGTACTATTAAACCCAAGGTATATAAACCTTAAGATAAATATTATAAACCCTAAAATAAACATGGATGACCATGGTTGGCCATAATTGATTTTCATATTGAGACAATATTTGTCACAATGCGACATTGGACCATGCTCGACCATGGTTGACCATGATTGGTTTTCATATCAAGAACATCATTGTTAAAGTCAGATGTTGGATGATGGTTGATTTTGATATTGAGACAATCTTTGTCACAATCTTTGTCACAATGCAACATTGAACAATGGTTGACCATGATTGTCACAATGTAATGTCAAACCATGGTTGACCATGATTATAAACCCAATGGATTTATTTAATCCCTAGGATTAATATTGTAAATAATATGAATAATATTATACCTTAGGAGTATGAACCCTTAGATTAATAAACCCAACATATTTAGACTAAAACACCATGAGATTATGAACCCATCAAAATAATAAACATAAGAGATTATTACTAAAAACCAAAGGGATTATAAATCTAAGGGAATAATACTAAACCTAAGGAAATACAATAAACCCAAGATATATAAACCATAAGAGAAATATTATAAACCCTAAAATAAACATGGTAGACCATGGTTGATTTTCTCATTGAGAAAATATTTGTCACAATGCGACGTTGGACCATGGTTGATTTTCTCATTGAGAAAATATTTGTCACAATGCGACGTTGGACCATGGTTGACCAAGATTGATTTTATAAAACACGATGTACCAATATTGACCATGATATGACCATGGTTGGCCATGATTGATATGATAAATCCAAGGGAACAATAAACCCAAGTGATTAATACTAAAAACACAAGGGATTATAAATTGAAGGGAATAATATTAAACCAAACGGAATAATATTGAACCCAAGGGAAAAATATAAACCCAAGGTATATAAACCCTAAGATAAATACTATAAAACCTAAAATAAACATGGTTGAACCATGTGACATTAGACCATGGTTGAACATAATTCATTATGGTCGAAAATGTTAGGCCAACGTTGACTATGATTGACAATTTTTGACAATGGTTGACAATGGTTGACCATGATTGATTTTATAAAACATGGATGACCATGAATTACCATGGTTTATCATGATTGATATTATAAACCCAAGAGAATAATAAACCAAGGGATTAATACTAAAAACCCAAGGGAATAATATGAAACCCAAGGAAATAACATAATCCCAAGGTATATAAACACTTAGATAAATATTATAAACCCTAAAATCAACATGGTTGACCATGGTTGATTTTCATATTGAGACAATTTTTTTCACAATGTGACATTGGACCATGCTTGACCATGATTTATTTTCATATCAAGACAATCATTGTCACAGTCAAATGTTGGACCATGGTTGACTATGGTTGATTTTAAAATTGAGACATTGTTTGTCACAATGTGATGTTGGACCATGCTCGACCTTGGTTTACCATGATTGATTTTCATATTGAGACAATCTTTCTCACAATGTGATGATGGTCCATGGTTTACCATGGTTGATTTTCATATTAGGACAATCTTTTTCATAATGTGGTGTTGAAACGCGATTGACCATAATTGACCATGGTCAACCATGTTTGACCAATGTTAACATGATTGACCATTCTTAATTATGTTTGACATTGGTTATGCATGCTTTATTTTCGTATTGAGAAATTCTTGATCACAATGTGATGTTGGACCATGGTTGACCATGATTATAAACACAAGCGATTTATATTAAACCCTAGGATTAATATTATAAGCCTTATGAATAATATTATACCCTACGAATATGGACCCTTAGATTAATAAACCCAATATATTAATATTATAAACCCAATGGATTAATATTAAAATGCCAAAACATTACAAACCCAAGGGAATAATAAACCCACGAGATTAATACTAAAATGACAAGGGCTTATAAACCCAAGGGAATAATATTAAATGCAAGGAATCAGTATTATAAACCCAAGGTATATAAACCCTAAGATAAATATTATAAACCCCAAAATAAACATGGTTTACCATGGTTTATTTTCGTATTGATACAATCCTTGTCACAATGCGATGTTGTGCCATGGTTCACCATGATTGACCATGATTGGTTTTTATATCAAGACTATCATTGTTTCAATGCAACATTGGACAATGGTTGACCATGGTTGGTTTTCATATTGAGAGAGTCTTTGTCACAATGCGATGTTTTACCATGATTAATATTATAAACTTAAGCGAATAATAAACCCAAGGGTTCAATACTAAAAACCAAAGGGATTATAAACCCAAGGGAATAATATTAAACCCAAGGGAATAATGTCAACCCAAGGTATATAAAATCTAAGATAAAATTTATAAACCCTAAAATAAACATGGTTGACGAGGGTCAATTTTCATATTGAGACAATATTTTTCACAATGTGACATTGGAACATGCTTGAACGCAATTAGTTTTCATATCAAGATAATCTTTGTCCTATTCAGACATTGGACCATGGTTTATTTTCATATTGAGACAATCTTTGTCACAATGTGATGTTGGACAATGGTTTTCAAAATGTGACGTTGGACCATGATTGATTTTCATATTGAGACAATCTTTCTTGCAATGCGATGTTGGACCATGGTTTACCATCATTGACCATGGTTAATTTTCATATTGAGAATTTTTTTTTTTCACAATGTGGTGTTGGACTGTAGTTGATGATAATTGACCATGGTCGATCATGTTTGACCAATGTTGACCATGATTAACCATGTGTGATGATGGTTGACAATGGTTGAGCATGGTTGATTTTCATATTAAAACAATCCTTGTCACAATGTGACAATGTATCATGGATGACCATGATTATAAACCCAAGGGATTGGTATTATAAGCCCAATGGAACAATAGAATTATTAAGATTATTATTAATATTATATTATTAAAAATATTTTTCATATAATATTATTAAAATTATATTATATTATATTAGATTATTAACACCTTAACCACTGGGCGTTTACAAGTTTTTGATGAAACCACGTCAATCAGGAAAAATCCATCTCCTTAATGTTTTTAATAATAATGGTTATAATAGGCACCAATATCTTAGAGCTTTCGTTAACGATGAAAAAGGTCCTAGAATTAAAAAAGATCTTAAGGATTGATTTTCAGGGATGTATATTCTATTTATCGAAGGGACCACAAACATGATTGCAAGGATCTTGAAGAAGCATAAGGTTCCCTTTACATTTAGGTCCCTCAAAACTATTCGAAGCTCCCTAAGGTCGATGAAGACCATGCGAACCCTAAAGATGGGAATGGTGTTTATGTCATCTTATGCTCTGAGGGAACTCTATATATTGGTGAAAATGGCTCAATAAATTTGAGGATTCATGAGCACGTAACCTACATCAAACATGGAAATACTCACTCCACTTTGGGTGAACATGTAGAAAATCCAAAACATCACATATGCATTGAAGAGGCCACGGTCATTGCAAGAATTGATCATTTTCATGAGCATAAGTTTAGGGAATCATTGAAAATTGAAAGGAGGCATATCAATCTGAATAGAGACTATGGTTGGAGTATTAAGATGTGTTGGATCCCTACCCTCTCTTTCTTATTTTTTTTATATAATACATTTTTAGTTGTTGTTTATATTATTGTTTTATTTAATAGTTTTATTCTTTGGAACAATAAAGTCTCACCATATCATTATTTTTTAGTTTTTTCTATAAGACCTTCCTTTTAATAATAATAATATAATAAATTTAATTTAATTTATGATTTCTATTTTTTTTATTTATTTTTAAATTGTCTTCATTTTTTTACAGCTATTTATTTTATTTACTTTATTAGTTTGACCATATTGTTAGTTAGTTTAAGTTATTTCTATATGACCTTCATTTTCATTAAAACATCAATAATTATGATAATAAAATTAATTTAATTCATTATTTACAACTATTTGTCAACTATTAATTAAAAAAATGTTTGTTAATCAATAATAATTATTTAGTCAAAACTAGTTGTTATATTATAAAGACTAGGAAACATCTCTCTATATATTTAATTTGATGCCAAGATCTAGTTCTTCATCTTGTCCTTAAGATGGACCACACTTGATGGTACAAAACACGTCGACAAAATCATTCTCTTATGTGATTTTCACCGAAAGATTTATTAACATACAAGTTATGGATCAAAAAAATTTAATTCATAAATTGTTAATATAATATTAAAATTATTGTAATTATTATGTAAATTAAAATTAATTATTAATAATATTAGAATTAAATTATGATTAATATTATAATATTAAATCATTAATATTAGATTAAATTTATAATAATTATTAATTAATATTAGAATTATATAATAATATTAAAAGTATATAATTTATTATTATTATTATTATAATATTAAAATTAATTATGATGATATTAAAATTAAAATTATTAAAATTATAAAACTATAATAATTGTTAATATAGTATTAAAATATTATTAATATTATTAAATTATTATTATTATATTATTAAGATTATTATTATTATATTATTAATATTATATTACTATTTTCTTTTTGTATTAAAGAAAACTTTAACTATACTGCTCTATGTTTATGATCTCTACACATGATTTACTTTGCTGCCAATGATTGGTGATGCAATTCAATACCTACCATGTATTGATTTGGAGTGAGCACTTATCATATTGTGACCTTGTTATTTGAGTTTTAGTGGAAACTTTACTATCATTGTTATCAAAACAGCTAATTTACTTTTGCATGGAGATTTATTTTAAATTAGAGAGTGAGTTAACTGAGCATTGAGTCAAGTCGAGTTAAGTCATATTCAAATTTAATGTGTGGTTGCATGTCAAGTTATTTTATGTGAGTTGCTAGCTGGAAAGATTTAAATACCTATCACCATTTTCATTATAATCATCAAGTTGTTTTGTAATCAATTGAAGAGCAACATCTCCTATTTTTTGTGTGTGTTATTTATTGTTTATCCTTTTTGCATTTCCAACAAATTGGTATTAGAGCACTAGAAGATGCATGGTTAGATATGTCTTGTGGCATATCTCATCTCAGAGTGTTAGGATATGTAGCTTAAGCATATGTGGCTAAACAACTAAGAGGCAAATTGGATGATACAAGTGAAAAATGCATATTTACTAGTTATATTGAGCAATCAAAAGATCACAAATTGTATAATCATGTCACCAAGAAGACCATAATTAGCAAAGTTGTCATGTTCAAAGAACAAGAGTTAAGGAATGAGACTATAGACAAAACAATCCATGCACAAGTGCCATTGATAGAAGAAGATGATGTAGTAAAAAAGGAGCAACAAGAATCATAGGTGAAGACACCAAACTAGCCGTCTAATACAATTGTTACTTAATAATATTAGTTTCTAATATATTAATAAATTAATATCATAATTTAACTATTATTGTTCAAATATAGGCGTTAATTGAAATTATGGTATCTACATTGTTCTCTATTTAAGTCTTTTCCATGGTTTGCCTCTTCATCCTATCTTGTTGATGAGCTGCACTTGTTTGTTTGACATGCTTCAGTTAAAATGTTCTTTTATGAGATTTTTATCGAAAGACTTTTCTTAAAAAATGTGTTTTTTAATATTAAAATTGGTAAATTTTTGGTCAATGTTATCCACTTAAATACACATATATGTATATGTAAAAACTAAGTGAATTTTTAATTAAATAAGAAGTCCAAAATTTCACTCCAAAAATTTTCCTTTCATTACATATTCACCCTCCAAATTTCAATGAATTTGCTAGAGTTAAGTCTACAACAATAATTTAACTATCATATAAATATAATTGATTTCATGATAAATCATTTGTCCAATGTTGATATAATTTAATTCTCAAATAAATGGAGACAAGTTTTGATGAGCCTAGGTATCGTAGCAAGAATGCTACAACTCCTAGGGCTACCAAATATAGTTATCAACTTGGATTTCGTACAAGCTTGGAGGTGATTGTGCTATATACACAAGTAGAATTGAAGGTATTGCTTGTTGTCACTTCTCATTTGGCAAGAGACCCCAGGGGTTCCAAGCTAGACTTCTATAGGGATAGAAGAAGCTTGATTTTGATGGAAGGAGAGCAAACCTAGTGTATGGGAGAGCTATTCTACTACATAGATGAAGAAAACAACACGTAAACCTGAATGACCATAACCTAATTAATCAAGGAAACAATTAAGCTAGGCAGAATTGCTAAACAACAATAATCTAATGCTAACTATCTAAGTTGCAAAAGTAAAAGAGCATAAACCTATACTAAGGGGTGAAAAATGGAAGTGAGGCTAATTTTGTGTTTAGGCGGAAGAGCGGTCAGAGGTCAAAATGGCGAAAAGAGGACCTGTGGGAGTGAAGGTGCATGAGGACCGTTAGATCAGATGGGTGAAAGGTGAATAAACACCTGAGATCAGATCAAAGGAGGGTACGTAGGAAAATGGGTGGAAATGGTGGACTAACAGGATGGGCGACTATGATTATATCATGGAGGCGATCGAAAGATGAACAACGGAGATTGACCAAGCCAGTTGGCGATTGCAGGAGGTGATAGCCATCAGATCAAGAGACGGATCAATGATGGAGAGTCAACGTGATAAAGCGATTGGGTGATGCGACAGCCGTCAGATCTGGCAGGGCATATCGACGGTGGAGATTGCAGAGTGAAAAGAAACATGTGGAAATGAAAAGTGAGTTTGGAGGGAAGTAAGCTATATTTCGCGTGCCCTAAAAACCGTGAGTTTTATTTTGAAAATTCACGTGATTAGCCTCCCCGGGTGACATGTAGCGTGGGGAAACTGCCCATATCACATGCTCTCAGCTCGATAACGGTCGGAAGGAAATCCACATGATATGGCGCGAGGGCCTTCAGATCTGCCAAGGCAGATCTATGGCAGAGATGTGAGAGAGTAGGTTGGTGGGAACGTGAGCGACAATCATCAGATCTGACAAGGAAGATCGATGGTGGGGATTTAAAAAGCGAAAAGTCAAACACGAAAAGGAATTCGAGTGGTGATTGGATGATTTGGCTTATGAAAAGTGTTCAACAGTTTAAAAGTCGTTTGAACGTAAATTAACAGCTCTTTGTTGAGCGCTTCAAGCTGGAGGAGAATGGTAGTATGAGTGAGGTCTTAGGGAGAGGGTGATGGTCTAAGTGACAGAAAGTGCATAAGTGACCATGAAATGGACCAAGTAATGATATGAAGAATCACATGACTCTATTAAACGACAAACCCTATGAAAACCAAAAACCTATGTTTTCGGGGTTGCTGCAAGGTTTCTTCCTCACATCATGGTCCTAGAGGGAGGATGTGAGGCCGAGACACCTGTGAGCATCCTGATGGATATTTTCCTTGCCAACCTACTAATTAAATGAAAGCATAAATAGAACAAACTGAAACACAACTACTCTATTTTGCACCATTGTAAGAAACTGCAACTATTCAAGCAAATGAATAGAAAACAAGAAGCTACTTAAGTCAATGAGCAGGAAGGCCATGAATTTGTGTTGAACCACTAGAATGAACATGCATCTATGTTATTACTATAATGGAAATGAGCTACTCAAGTGAATGAAAAAAAAACATGAATCTATATTGTTGTTGTAATGGGAATGCATTTGATTAAGAAAATGAACAGAAAGTAGGAAGCTATGCTAACATAATAGTACAATAAATACGAGCTTTGGTTGCTAGGGTGAGGCTCTAACCCAAGAGCTTCAGCTCTCTACATTAACTCAGTGCTAGCTCAAATCAAAACTCATCTCCATTATCAAAGAACAATGTATTACATCAAACTGTTACAAGTCAAAAGATTCGAATACTTGCTAACTCCTCACTGACTATTGGTTAACTGCTAAAAAAACTAGCTAAAAAAACTGAGGTCCTAAGCCTCTCTATTTATACATCTGAAGTCTCAATGACTTCCCTCAAAATTAGGGAGGTACAACTCCCAACTTAATGGTAGCTTGTCCTTTCACTTTCACTAGCTCGACTGCCTTCTATTAGGGAGGTTGCTTGTACTTCCACTTGCTTGGCTGTCTTTTAGTACTCCTAATTTGGTTGTGTGTACTTTTAGCTGATGGGGGGATATTTGAATGGATGGGTAGTAAATGAGGAGGATTTACCTCATATAATTCCTCTCCCTTGTCTTATCCAAGTTTTTACCAAGGTCTTTTACCATAGTTCCTTGATTTTACCTTTTATCCTTCCATTACATGCACATTAGACAACAAAGCAAAATATCTAACTCTAACTCAACTCCTAAGCAAAATATAATCAAAAGTATGCAATAAGTTGTGAGAATAGTTGTTTTGACTAAGCTAAGAGGTGAATTAAGGCCCATATAATTACTTAATGATGAGACTCATCATCACTCCCTACTCAAAGTGTTGCTCATCCTCTGAGAAACTTAGTGACTTTGGTAGCCTCTGTGACATCTCTGTTGGGTTGTGTTATATTCTTTCCATGACTAACCTATGTAGTGAATCGGGGGGTTTGAGGGGGGCGGGTAGCCCCCCTCTATGGGGTCCGGGGCAACGCCCCGAGAAATTTTTTTTGGACC
>APFE030669033.1:0-23591 GCA_000404065.3 Pinus taeda | reverse complement strand
CTGTGGTTCCTTTATTAATTGCGGATTAACCACTTACAATTATTAATATGGGATTTATTGACTCTTAACTATGATGTGGTCCCATTACATAGATAAGGGGGTTAGGGTGGGACCCTAACATCCCTGCTACTCAAGGCAAGGTCTGGCCTGCTACTAGGGTTAGGGCCTGCTGCGTGCGTGTGCTTCTGAATTATCTGCTGACTTCCCTTACCTTTTTCTGACACAACAACCATATATATAAGCATGGCGGCATCCCTCAAAATTTAGGAAGTTTTAACATAATAACCAAGTTTAGGCAGGCATAATCGGATCGGAAGGTTATATGGCAACAACCTTGTAATAATAGTGAAATCTTGTTTAAACATAGCAAACCCACTAACTGCGCTTAAGGCCCAACGACATGTCTATTAATGATTTTAACTATCATCGGAAAATCCAAAGCCAATACAATAGACACTTCTGCAATATATGGACCCGCCGGCTCATAGAACATAATATATAATATATCGCATCCGACTCCTCCCCGCAAATCACAATCAGCATGGAACCCATCGGGGAATCAACCCAACTTTAGTGCTCTGCAATATGATGGATCCACCGAGATTTATAAACCACAACATATAACATATTGGGTCCGGATCCTCCTTGCAAATCGCAATCAGCGTGGAACCCATCAGCGTATCAAGCCAACTTTAGCGCTCTGCGATATGGCGGACCCACCGAGATTTATAAACCACAACATATAACATATCGGGTTCGGATCCTCCTCGTAAATCACAATAGGCATGGGCTGAGGTGTCACTCCATGCTACTGCTCCCCTGTTGTGAACTGCAATTATGATATATACCGCATCGCAACTGGACTTCGTCGGGGCTGATTTGTATACTTGTTCCATGTCCGACCTGTGAGATGAGATAGCGCAGTTGCAGTCGAGACCCTATCAGGGTCGATTCTTAAGCTGCTTCTTCCTATTGTGTCGATATGTGATATGTGGGACCCAATGGAAACCTTCCACGTGGCGCTTCCTCATTCACTGAGACTTTTGCCATGTCATCTTCTCCTGCCACCTAGATAAGTCAAACTCAAACTTTGACTTGCTCTAACTTCGTCATCTGGACTCAGATTTTGAGTGTCGTTCGCACTGTTGGAATCAGGATGACGAGCAATTTGATTCAATGCTAAGTTTATCTAGATTTTACCACTTCTAGTTTTGAGCCTTTTACCATGCCACTGGTACTTTTCTTAAGATCCACCTAGATCAATCCTCCAGGATCCTCTTTGATCAGTCCTCCCCACTAAGAGCTTTTGGATCACCAAAAGAATTTTCAGTTAATTGGCAAGTGAGGAAATTTCTCCCTCACTTTTTCCTTCTCCATCCATCGAACTTTGCTTGGATGTATTCCTTTGAAGCCAACACGAATATACTCCACATCTCCGCGTCGTGAAGTTCTGGTTTTCTGGTCGAGTATGATATCTTCGGGCAACCTATCTAGATACTCTGGTGAAAATTTATCCACTGTAGGAATATGTACAACCTCCTCGGTATCCATAATCAATGGAGGTTCATAAAGCTTCAGGTTTTCTACATTTACCATTGAGTACATCTGCATATAAGAAGGCAAGTCAAGACGAAAAGAATTGTCTTCAATCTTTGCCAATATGGTGAAGGGACCATATCGGTTGGGTCTCAACTTCTTCCCTTCTCCCTTCATTCTATCCTTGCTGATATGGAGCCATACCTTGTCCCCAACTTAAAACTGATGGTCAACTCGGTGCTTATCATGTCGAGCTTTATACCGAGATTGACTCTCTCCAACTGCTCCTGTAATGCTTGACGAATCACTTATATCCACTGAATCAAATTTCGTGCTTTGTCCCTATCATCTCGTCCATTTCTATCCTCCTCTTTCTCACAGACCATGTCTAAGGGATCCCTAGGTAGATAGCCAAAACATGTCTCAAATAATGAGCTTTGTGTAGATGAATGTGCTGCTCGATTGTATGCATGCTGCACATAAGGAAGATGTTCATCCCACAACTTGGTATGTTTCCCACAATAGCCTCGCAACAAGTGTACCACTATGTGATTGACAACCTCTGTCTATCCATCGGTTTGTGGATGAAAAAATGTACTTCTTTTCAGCTTGGTGTCCATTATTCTCCACAAGCTAGTCCAAAACTCCCGTAGAAAGCGAGAGTCTCGATTTGACACAATAGATGTGGGCAACCCAAAATGGACCCGAACATGTTGAAAGAAAAGAAAAACAGTCTACTCAACATTGACCTACTTTTTACAAGGCATTAAAATACACATTTTACTAAACCGATCCACAATAACATACAAATAGTCGTGACCTTTCCTAGAGATAGGAAAACCTCCTACAAAGTCCATGGACACACTTTCCCATCATTGACTCAGAATAGGGAGTGGTGTGTAGAGCCCAAGTTTTCTATTAGAGGGCTTTGAAATAGAACAAAACACACAACCCTTTACAAAGCGAGTCACAATGTTTCTCATATGAGGCCAAAAATAAAACCTCTGCAAATGACATAAAGTTTTCTCAATTCCAAAATGACCAGACACCAGAGAGGTATGAGCCTCTCTGATTACATGAACCCTTTCATCACTAGGTATGCACAATTTTATAAGGTGGTACAATAGATTTCCCTACAAGTAATAATTGTCCACCTGCTATCCACGAGCCAGTTTTGCATAGATTTCTTTAAAATCACTATCATTAGCATACTATTCAGAATAACTTTCTAACGATAAAGAAACATTTTGGAAAATACAGATGCAGAAATAGGAGGGTGAGAAAGCATATATGCTACTTTGTTGTTGGCGCCCTTCTTGTATCTTATCACCAAATGAGACTGTTGGAGGAATCCCATCCATTTGAAGTAACGGGCTCGCTAAAGCTTGGTCTATGAATAAAGATACTGCAAGGGCTAATGATCCGTATGGATGATGGTCTCCTTGCTGATCAAATATTGTTTCCACTTCTTTACACTCTAGACCAAGGCCTACAACTCCCTATCATACATGGGATAATTCACAACATCTTGGGAGAAAGTCTCCGAATGGTAACATACAATCTTTCTTTGCTGTTGTTGGCTTGTTGGGGCCTGACCCAAGTTCAGAGGTGATTTAGCCAAACAAATCCCAATACTACTAGCTCTTTCGGAAACAGTCTGCGGAGCGCGGACTGAGGTCTCACCCGAAGTAGTATGGGAGGGTGTTAGAACCAGGTTTCTGCACCATGGAGAAGTCTGATGAGTTCAAGTGGTCCACGGTTCGACCTACGCGCAAGTTGCTACGCACACTTACCCGTACCTTGCAGCCTGAGATGCTGCCTTTGCACAGCCCTAATCGGGGGCCGAATGCTATTATTACCCAAGTCCTTACTAGTATTCCACTGTTAGTTGATTAACTTAGCCTACTTGTATGCGTTAAGTTATACTTAGCAATATAAATCATTCATACCAGTGCATGCAATAAATAAACAGTATAATTGCACTTTATATCAAACAGGTAATAACCTAAGAACGGATACACAAAATTAAGATAAAATTTCTCTTTATTATTATCTTCCTCGGTTATAGACTCGACTTCGCCCTGTGCACTCAGCTATAGGGGTTCGCGCACTCAGCTGCAGAGCCTTTTCCTACCCTACGACCCAAGACACACTTAGACACTTAGACTCTTGCTCTTCACTTCTACTTCACTATCTCCTCCTTAGTTAACTTTTACACTTAGAGCCTCACTCTATTTATACAATCCCATGGTTCGCGGACCATGGGTAGGCCGACATTACATTTACAAAACTAGGGCGGACAACCCTGTGACTCTATCATACATTTCGTGCTCCGCGCCTACAATTCATGGGCTTTACAACATCATTTGGTCAAAACATGGGCTTTGAGCCCCAAAACATGCCTCAGGGGGATTCCATGCTCAACAGGTCCCTAACACAAACATTGTGACTCGCCCTCGAGTCACTCAGTATGTGGGACGATCTTGGCGCGGAGTCCCTCCAACTGGTCTCGAACCGTACTAAGGTCCACAACAAACTGAGCTGCTGCTTGCTGAATCTGCTACATCTGTTGTGTTGAGACCTTCATGTCTGAATTGTTTCCATACACTTGTACTAGTATCTGCTACATATGTTTATAATCTTGCACCTTTGTCTGGCTCTTCAGAGTGCGAAGACTATGCTTCGGTCGGCTAGTCAGATAGTCGGCCCTCCCGTGTAGGGCTTCAAGTGGCTGCCATTCACTTTTCCTGGGAAGGGTTCTCCATTTAGTTTGAACAGCTGGATCGTGCCTCCGTTTATGACCTCCTTAACCACGTATGGTCCTAGCCAATGCATTCTAAATTTTCCCGGAAATTTTTCAAACTTATTGTCATACAACAACACTAAGTCGTTTACCTTGAAGGTGTGCAACTTGATATGGCAGTTGTGCCAGGCCTTTTCACGCTGCTTTTGTACCTGCTGATGAAATCCAGCCAAGAATCGTTCCTCCTCAAGTTCTTCCAATTGCGCGAGCCTTTCCTCTGGAGCTTCGTGGTCCGTCATGCCTGTGAGTGCTGCTATGCGCAGACTAGGTACGATATATTCCATTGGCATGACAGCTTCCACGCCATAAACTAACTAAAAAGGTGTTTGTCCCATCAGTTTCTTGCACGTTGTCCTGTAAGCCCATATCACTACAGGTATGTAAAGGTCCCAGTTGGTGCGTTTCACATGGTGGACCGTGTTCAACACTTTGCAAACCTTGTCAAAGGCTTCCCCACGGATAATCTTTGGCGCACTTGGTCTTATCCTACTTCGTTGTTCGTGCATTTGTCTTGCCTGCTCCTGCTTGTTGTTCCTATTGGCTATCATGAGGACGGTATGCGTTCGTGCATGTTGTGTACCATATGCCTGTACCCATCTGGAGAGGTGGGCGCGCATGCTGTTTCATCCATCATACCTGGCTTCCATCCACAGCTAAGGCTTTCCAAACCATATAAGCATCACACTTTTGCATTTGTGCCAATCCTCAAAATGCTGTTGACGAGTAACCCACCACCTTGCGGGCGTAGCGCGCAGTGCCCATTTTAGAGCGTCGAAACACTGCTACTCCGATACTTCACTTTCAAATTTGTTCAGGAATTCATCCATCGCTATCAACCCATCATACATAGGCAGATCCCTTACCTCTGTTGTCTTGCAACGTAGTGATCTTACCATCATGTTGCAATTAAGCGTGGTTACCTCGTGTAACCTATTCTACCATCGTTCTATTTCTTCGTCCGAATCTGATGTGTATGAGCTTTTGCATTCCCACGAAATTCTGCCATCCGCTGTAGGATTCACCCAGTCCTTCTCCCGCACAGTTACCTTGTAGATACAGTCTATATCATTGTCGCTCTCGTCGTTGCACACTGGCTCTGTGTAGCGCAATCCTTCCGCAGGGTCTAAAGGTACCACTATGCGCAGTGACTTTTTCTCAAAAATCATTTTGCGCTTCTTCAGATTTATCACTCAGTTCATATCAGTGGCCCAATATATTCCCAGTAGTGCAAGATAGGGATTTCTGTCATCAACAATCTCTATCACTTCGAAATCTGCAAGCGTGCTCGCACCTTCGATGTCTGCCGTTATTTTTTGCAATCTTCCCATCGGTAGGATCTTTTGCTGGTTCGCCATTCACAATTGAATAGGAGACCATTCCAACGTGAGCTTGCCCATGTGCTCCCATGTATGCTTTGGCAGTACGTTCGCGTCCAATCCTAAATCCAGAATCACTTGATCCATTTCATATTCCCCAATTTACACAGTCAATATCATCTCCCTTCCTATTCGCGTTGTGTGCTTCCGGAGCTTCCGAACTACGCGCGGTTCTCCTGATCCAGCGCACCTAGTGATGAGTTCCTGCAGTCCCTTTATAGCCTTGCTGTCGCGCAACAACTTCATGCATGTCTCCAGAAAGGTAGTAAGCATTGCTGTGTCCACCTCCGGTTCTAGTTTGTCTTTACTACTTGAAGTGAAGGCCTCTGTGAAGCTCTTCTTAGCTTCGATGAATGTCTCCTTTACACGCTCCAAATCAAACTCTGGTTCCTTTGTTGGAGCCTTGTGAACCCAGGCACTTTCTTTGGGCTGCTTGCCCTTATCATCTCCTGTCATGATACTGCTTCGGAGCACGATGTTTACATTCGAGTCCTCTTCGCGCACCTCAAACCTCATCATTCGCAGGTTCCGAGTCGATGGAGGTTGGAGTGTTCCTTTATCGCGCAACCTCGCTATTAGTGTGGGGAAGTCCTCCATCTCATGATCAAACTGGGTACAATATAAACATGATGTTCTCGTTAGATTTGTATAATCACAGGCATAATGCCTTGGCCCTCCGCAATTGTAACAAATCAATTGCTCGTGACCCCTTCCTGGTCCCATTCCACCTCGTCCTCGTTCGCGCTCCTGAAATCTAATGCGCGCCATCCCTGCATTTTGATCGAGGGCTCACATTTTAGTTTGAACTCTGTAGGTAGGATTCCGATCCATCATTAGTTCATAACTTCTACAGGTGCGCTCATCATGGCCTACTGATCTACAGAAGTTACAGAACAACTGTTGGGACGTCTATGTATACTTCTGTAATAGGTGACAATTATTTGTAGCATGCTTTCCTCCTATTTGACAAATCACGCACCATATTGCAGGCACCATGCTTGGTCCTGCTTGTGCCTCTGGTCTCAATGGCATTGGCCCTCCTCCCGCTAAGTAGTTCACGAAAACTGGACAATGGTCCTTGTCATGTCCCTAGCCTTTGCACTTTATGCACCATACCTCCTCGCGTGCCTTTGGGTGAGTTGTCATGTTCTGTTTCAAGCTCTTCATCTCCAGACACAGGTTTTTCAATTGCGCATGGATCTGTTGGACTCCCAGGCTAGGATCTTGTATTGGGTTCTCGTGCAGTCTCATTGTGATCTCCAAATCTTCAGTCTGAGTGGCTGGATTCTATTGTGACAGCGTGGTCCTTAGATGCGACGTTAGTGATGCTACAAACCATGCGTGGTGCTTTCCATCCGTCAAGGTCATGTTGGCTTCGCGAATCATACCCTTCAATCTCTGATCCAGCTCCCAGGGGGTCCCGCCTCGAAGCATCACGATTTCCTTAAACCCGATAATTGAATGGGTCTCCGATTTTGGCCTGCTAAATTCCCTGTTCAGCATAGCTTGGATATCTGCGATCCCTGCATTTGGATTGTCATTAGAATGCTTGATGTACCACGTTAGTACACGATCCTACAACGTGCTTACCAACGTTGCCTTCTTTATGTTGATGTCCATGACTCCTTGCGCTTCCCAGACAACCTTTACCACGAACCGGAATTGGTCCGGATCTTCGTTCCCTACTCCTTTGAACCCCGACAATTTTGTCGCGCTCACCATATTGAACTATGGTGGTGACGTAGGTGGTGTGGGTAGAGATGGGGGTGAAGATGGTGAAACTGGTGGTGGTGTAGGTGGAGGTGGTGTGCGTGGAATTCACTGCCTTTTCAGACTGATCACACTCCTTGGTGAAACCTTCGCGAGCTCTTCCTCGCTTTCTTGCTGAGGTGAAATCAAGGGACTAGTCTCTAATTCTTCGCTATTTCCGTCTTTGTAGATCCTCCCACTTTGCGTAGCCCCAAACATCAATTTATTTGCATAACCCATTTTTCGCATAGTAGCATTTTAATCCAAGTGTTCAAAGATTTAATGTACTTACCTCACGGTCCTTTGAGGAAGCGTCGTTTTGCCTCGCTGTAGTTGACTAACGTGTCTACCACGAATTCGGTGATAAACCCTCCTACAATTCGATCGAGCCAATAGTCCACAACGCACGCGATCTTATCTCCCGATGCTTCCAGTCTGTGCACCAATTCTGGAGTCCACGCAATCGGTTTGTTGAGCCTACACCTTCCTTGATTGTCTGCTAGCTTCGTGATCCACTCGTACAACTTAGAGGGGAAGGATGCAAAGAAAATTTCGTGGATTTCTGTATATAAGTAGCTCTCTAACCACTATTCCTTTGATACTCGCGGATTCCTGTTTTCTTGTGCCGCGAACTTGTGAATTTTTCTATCCAACCACCCTTCAATTTCTTTCTTTGTCAGATTCCAGCGACACGACATCAGACATCTCTTATGCAGATCTTGGTCCCGACAATGGAACCATTTGTTGGCTTGTTGGGGCCTGACCCAGGTTTAGAGGTGATTTAGCCAAACAAATCCCATTACTACTGGCCCTTTCGACAACAGTTCGCGGAGCGCGGACTGAGGTCTCACCCGAAGTAGTATGGGAGGGTGCTAGAACTAGGTTTCTGTACCCTGGAGATGTTTGATGAGTTCAAGTGGTCCGTGGTTCAACCCTGAGCACAAGTCGCTACACGCACTTACTCGTACCTCATAACCTAAGATGCTGCCTTTGCGCAACCCTACTCGGGGGCCAAACACTCTTATTACCCAAGTCCTTACTAGTATTCCACTATTAGTTGATTAACTTAGCTTACTTGTATGCGTTAATTTATACTTAGCAATATAAATCGTTCATACCAGTGCACACAATAAATAAACAGTATAATTGCACTTTATATCAAACAGGTAATAACCCAAGAATGGATACACAAAATTAACATAAAACTTCTCTTTATTATTATCTTCCTTGTTTACAGACTTGACTCCACCCTGCGCACTCAGCTGCAGGGGTCCGTGCACTCAGATGCGGACTACTAGGCCTCTGTGCACTCAACTGTAGAGCTTTTTCCTACCTTATGACCCAAGACACACTTAGACACTTAGACTCTTGCTCTTCGCTTCTACTTCACTAAATCATCCTTAGTTATCTTTTACACTTAGAGCCTCGCTCTATTTATACAATCCCATGGTTTGCGGACCATGGGTAGGCCGAAATTACATTTACAAGACTAGGGCGGACAACCCTGTGACTCTATCATACATTTCGCGCTCTGTGCCTGTAATTTGTGGGGCTTTACAACATCATTCGGTCAAAACATGGGCTTTGAGACCCAAAACATGCCTCGGGGGGATTCCATGCCCAATAGCTACATCAATACAACACCCATGGCATATCTACTGCCATCTGTTTCAATTTCAAAATGCTGCTGAAGGTCTGGTAAGACTAGCACTGGTGTTGTTCTAATCTTCTCTTTTAGTGTGTCAAAGGATTTCTATTGTTTTCCTCCCTGTTAGACTCCGTCTCATGTCAGAGATTGATTCTTCTTCAAAACCCTGTTTTGAAGAAGAAATCATTAATGTGTGGTTTTAGATTATGTAATTTATGCTCCAGCTCTTCAACTGGCAGCTTCTTCAAGCTCCTACCTTTGTAAAAGCACAAAGAAAACAAAGCATACATCAGACTCTACTGTTTGGTCAAGTTTTCAACTACCATGGCATAGAGGTTCTCTACAGTGGCACCCTTGATCCAGATCTTGATCAAATTTTCATAACCTCATATACCCTTGATTTCAGCTATGTTGAGAGATAGAGTTGTTGGCGTGCTTCGTGAATCTGGCAGCAAGTGGGAAAGGAGGGCTCCTTTGACTCCCTCACACTGCGCTCGACTTTTACATAGCGTGGGAAGGGTTGATGGAGTTGACCGTATAATTGTTCAGCCATGCACTAAATGTATTCATCCAGATGCTCAATATGAATATGTTGGCTGTGAAATTTCAGAGGACTTGTCTGAATGTGGGCTTATTTTAGGGATCAAACAACCCAAGATGGAAAATATTTTGCCCGATAGGGCATATGCATTATTCTCACACTCTCACAAGGCTCAACCAGAAAACATGCCATTACTTGATAAGGTTCTTAGTCAGCGGGTATCTTTATATGATTATAAACTTATTGTTGGAAAGAATGGAAAAAGATTGTTGGCCTTTGGAACATATGTTGGGAGAACAGGAATGATAGACTTCTTACGTGGCCTAGGGGAAAGATTCTTAAATCTTGGATATTCCACTCCCTTTCTCTCGTTAGGGTCTTCATATATGTATTCCTCTTTAAGTGCTGCTAAGGCTGCAGTTATTGCTGTTGGTGAGGAAATATCTACTTCAGGTCTTCCATCTATAATCTCTCCTTTGGTTTTTGTCTTCATAGGTTCAGGAAATGTATCACAGGGTGCACAGGAGATGTTACGCCTTTTACCTCATACTTTTGTGGATCCATCTGAACTTCATAAGCTCGTTGAGTCAACCAAAAATGTACCAAACTCTTCAAAAGGCTCAAAATTCTCCAGACAAAATTTTCAGGTATTTGCTTGTATTGTAACATCCAAGGATATGGTTGCACCCAAGGATCTTTCAAAGCAATTTGATAAAGATGATTATTACACACACTCAGAACTTTATTACCCAGTGTTCTATGAAAAAATAGCGTGGGTGTTCTACTTCCACAACTTTTCCATTCATTCACTGATGAGCAAAGGCTTCGAGCACTTCAATTAAATTCTTGGCAACTACTGAGACTACTAAAAGCACGTTTGCCCAATTCGAAGTGTATTATATCATTAAACAATAAGGAAACACATAATGAATATTTGGAAAGAGAAATGGGCGGTGAACCAATGGATGCAAGACTATGCTATTTATTTACAAGAGCTATTTTCCTGCATGATTCTTGACAACAGCAAGAAAGCTGTCTAGATTTTGATCAGTGCATTTATGATAAAGATCCAAAACTCGCAGTGGAGGCCTATACTGAGTTCTTAAAGACTGCATCGGAATATTTGGCAAGAGGAAACACTGAGAAGCCATCAGTTTTACTCGCATTGGGAGGGTTTTTAATGTTTGGATCTCTGGTTTTGCTTCTTGGTATTTCATTCAGAGTGCGCCAAGCATTAAGTGAAATGTCAGAATGCCTTTCCCTTAAGATTGAGGAACGAAATCATACTGTAAATCTAGAAAAACTAATAGCTATTTTTGGAATTTGCATTCATGTGCTTAGTCTGGGATCTAGCTCATTGGTGGAGGAAGAGCAGTATATGTGGTATTTTCTGTTATCAACATTGTGCATTACTCTTATACACAGAACATGTCAAGTTTGGAATTCTTAATCAGAAGAAAAATTTGAATTTTTCTGGTCTCAGGACCAACTAAAGTTGAGAAAGAATCTTAATTTTCAATGCCATAGCAGCAATATGGAGAGTCTAGATACAACTTTGGGATTGAATTGTGAAAGTGCAGGATCATTACATGCTCAACAACTTAGCACTTGTCAGTTTTTAGCTGTCATCCTTGTGTTGATCGCTGGAAAACTTTTAAAATCATGGCATCACGGTGGTGTCAATTGGGTCTATTTGCCAGACATTGCAAAGTGGCTAGATTACAGCGGCCCTCATGTTACAAAATCTTTACGACTCCAACCGATACAAATGTCATTTCTTAGGTGGCAGTTATTGCGTTATGGGTGCATTTGATTATGTGGCGGTTTGACCCGTATTTTAGTAAAGCAGCAGAACGTATCTCCAGAAATTGAGAGCAGTTGCAAAGTGGAAGTCAAGGATCGTTTGCCTATTTCGGTCTTCACACTGGAATAATGAAAAGCTTTCTATCTTTAATAGCAAATGGAGGATTTCGTGCTATATATCATAGCCAAAGAATGCGATTTGATTTCAATCCTGATCCTATGAGGATCTGTGCTCCAGCATTCATCCTTTAATTAGCCAGCAGAGGATTTCAAAAGAAACGCATTTGCCTATTTTGATCCGTAGCCCTGATTCTATGAGATCTTAGCACCAGATTTGCCTCGAAATTAGCCAAATCATCAACAGATTTCAGTGGACAGAGCGCTATTCTCTCTTCAGGAAGCGCTGATTGTTTTTTTTTTTTTAGTTTATTTTGATAAAAAGAAAGGCCGGGTCTTGGGGTCGATGGTTTCCCCCAGCTGTGTTTTGTTTTCATATATTAAAATTTTATTTGTAAAAAGGGAGAGGGGAGAGATTTTCTGAGTGCTGGGAGCTGCTGGAGCGTAGCAGAGCTTTCTTGTACAGTCTTTGACAGAGTATTTAATGGAATTTCACAGCTCTGTTTGCTGAGATTCATGTGGTATGTTGATTTAGCATAAGTTTTCCCTTTGTCTCATATGTAAACTGTTAAACTGTTATGTTTCATTCACCTCATGATCATATCTAATTGAGCAAATGAAGTGTTTAGGTAGGAATTCATAGTATTGTATGCTCCTCCTATAAATTTGCTCATATTCAATGTTTTCTCCTGTTTAAGGAGGATTCAAAGTATTATTTGCCCTCCTTAGCTCCTCACCAGTCTTGCCATCCCATTTAAAATCTAGATTTGGTGTTAACTTGCTTGCCTACCTTGCCTCAGTCATCAACCTGTGTTGTTCATTATATTTCTCTGTTTGAAGCTGTGATTTTGCCCATGCAGCCCAGAAAACCCCGTTATTTAATTAAAAAACCCCTTTTTATCAATTTACTAGCCTAAAATCTTTATTCTTAATTGGTCAGCCTAATCATATTGAAAGATCTATCAAATCTGACCCGAGAGAGCCTTCTCATACCTCGTAGGGCTAGCTACGAGGTGAAATGGTTTGATGTTGCCTTGAAGGTTTACCTTCCTCAGCCTAGGGTGAAATCTCAAGCGCTAACACTCCCCATTGAAAGGCCTACTTCACACTAGTCAAGGCATGCAAGGGGGCTGCGATAATGGAGAAGTTCGCAATGAACCTTCTCCAATACTGTACTACGCCCAAAAATCTTCAAACTTCTGTAACATTGGTGGGCTCAGGCAAATTCATAATCACCTCCATTTTAGATGGATCTATCTTTAATTGTCTATTGCCAACAATGTGGCCTAAATAAACAGAGAAGTCTTCCAAAACTCACACTTTGACAATTTCAAATACAACTTTTCACTTTTCAGAACATAAAGCACTTTCTTTAGATGTCACACATGTTCATCCCATGTCCTACTATACACAAGAATATCGTCCAGATATACAAGAACAAAATGATCAATAAAAGGCCTAAATAAATCATTCATTACCCTCATAAATGTGGTTGGAGTGTTGCACAGTCCGAATGGCATCACCATATATTCGAACAACCCCTATTTGGTTTTGAACGCAGTGTTCCAAACTTCTTGCTCTGCAATTATAACCTGGTGATAACCACTACACAAATCCAACTTTGTAAAATAAACAATATTTTTCAACTGATCTAACAATTCATAAATGCGAGGGAGAGGGTATCGATTCTTCACTGATCTTGTTCAATGCCCTATAATCTACACACATTCTCCATGTGCCATCTTTCTTGGGCACCAACACGATCAGTGAGCCACAAGGAGAAGAACTCGGTTTGATGACTCCCTAATTTAATAGTTCCTGCACCCATTTCTTGATCTCCTCCATCTCAATAGAAGCCATCCTATACATGCCAACATTAGGTAAAGGAGAATCCTATTGTAAATGGATCTCATGTTGGATTTACTGTTTAGGGGGAAATCCTCTCAGTTCCTGAAACAATCCATCATAATCAGAAACAATTTCAAATAATTATTTCTTATGATTAGGATTACAGCCTTTGAAAGCGTCAGCCATCTCGGCCTCTTTTGATTTCACTATCATGAGCATGCACCCTTTTTTGGAATTAACCAGTTGTTTAATCTATCCTGCGCTTACAAAGCTAGCATTAACTTTTGTATGATGAGCTTTAACTATATACTCTAGCCCATCCTTTGTGAGGTGGTATTTGTTTTCATGCCGAAAGAAAATGGCCTTTCTATCATATATATATGGGCTTCCCAAGATGATTCCAGAGATGTCCAAAGGCACTACATCTAATTCTACCTCATCAACTAATTTAGAAGCAGTAACAAATCTGGCCCTACACTGCTTGGTGACCTGAAATTTGGCTTTATCGCTTACAAAACCAAGTAGGTATGGACTCAGATGAGGCTTAGTTTCAAGGCCTAACTTTTTCACTAAGGACTTTGAGATTAAGTTTTCTTGGGAACTTGAATCAAACAGAGTTTCCACCTTTGTATGTTTTATGACAACTCTAATGTGGAATAACTCAATTCTCTTCTGCTTATTACTTACAAGCTCATTCAAATAACTAGTACTTGCAACCAAATCGGAACTATCAATAATATAAAGAGAACCTCTTGTGCCCACGGTTGTGATTAATGTCTCATTGCCGAAATCTGATCCAAGGTCATGTGTTGTTGCCACTATATTCTGCTTCCCCTTTCCACCAAATATCTTCGGTCTCAACTCTGGATGCAGCTTCCAGCAGTGGTCCTCGTCATGACCATATTTCTTGCAATGAGTGCAAGACAGTGTCGCTCCATCCCCTTTCTTGGCTGCAACAATATTGTTACCCTTCCCTTTTACTTTCTTCTGGAATTTTCCATGTTGAGGTTTGAATGGTGCCTTTTTGGCTTGATCATCTCGATCATTCTTGCCTTGGCTTTCAAGATGAATAGCATTTATGCTGGCCACATCAATTGCAGTAGGCTCGAACAGTAATAATGAGTGTCCGATGTAACTATGTAGCGCACCTATATACTTAGTTACAGTCTCAGGCACATCTAATGAGATGCCCAAATTCAATGCTTGTTTCCAAAATTCTTCAGTGAAGCTTTGCACATTCTGGCCCTTACCTTGCCCTAGATATTTCCAATCCATAAGTTCCCTTTTCTTATAACCCAGAGGGTAATTGGTCTTTCAATGCAGAAATAAAACTAGACCAAGAGGACAGAAGGTTACCTGGCTTTGTGTTGCCCTTCTACAACTTTCTCTCCCCCCAAATGAGAGCAGTACTGCTCAGCCAAAGAGATGCTAACTGGAATTTCGCCTCATCTTCTTTGATCTGTTGGATCCGGCAATAAACCTCTATCTATCTTATCCATTTATTAATTTTATCTGCACTACACTCTCCATTGTACATGAGCAGGTCAAACTTTACGTCTAACTTGAAGAACAATTTCTTAGAGGTATGCTTAGAATTTCGATGAGAGTGATGAGAACTTTTACTGAAAGAAGAAGAGGGAGGAGGCTCTTCTCCACCATCTTCATGATTTGTTGACCCATGGTCATCGACATCCTTCTTCTCATGCCCAAGTGTCATCTCATACTCTGCGAACAACTTGTCTACTTTACTTGGCATATTGTAGAACACCTTGCGGAAATTTTGTTCCTCTTCCCAATGAGCTTCTTCATTGGCCATGTTTCTTCCACATCCTGCTTAAGGATCAAAGGAATTAAGCGTTCCTTCTCCTTTTCACAGCTTGCTCCTGGTTAGCATAAACTCATGCAATTCACATCTATAAGGACCTACTCTGATACCAAAACTTGATCCAAGATCTTTTACTTACAGATGCAGTAGAATTACATATAACATAGTTAATTAACCATGGAACTTAAAACCACATAAACAATGCGAAAATAATCAGAAGAACTCAAAAACCATGACATGATGATTTGATTATGGAGTTCGTCCAATTTGGACTATGTCTACGGGCCCTGCTCAATAGTGGAGAGGCCTTCATTCAATTAGTGGCATAAAAGAGATAAAAGTACAAGAAATTACAACCCTTATACCTCCAAACTGAAATATGGGAAGAGAATGGAGAGCCCAACTTTAGAAACAGACAATACCACTGAACTCCTGGTGAAAAATAGTGCAAAAACACCTATCTAAATTCCCAATTTGGATAATCGGGCCTTTTGCAACCTCTTGGAACCTCCCTGCTGCTCAAGGCAAGGTTCAACCTACCACCAAGGTCAGGGTCTACTGCATGCGTGTGCTTCTGAACTATCTACTAACTTTGCCTGCCTTTTTCTGACATAACAACCATATATATAAGCATGGTGGCATCCCTCAAAACCGAGGCAGTTTTAACATAATAACCAATTTTAGGTATGCGGGATCGGGTTGGAAGGTTATATGGAAACAACCTTGTATTAATAGTGAAATCTTGTTTAAACATAGCAAACCCATTAACTGCGCTTAAGGCCCAATGACATGTCTATTGACGCTTTTAACTATCGGCAAACAATCCAAAGCCAATACAATAGAAACTTTTGCAATATATGGACCCGCCGGCTTATAGAACATAATATATAATATATCGCGTCTGGCTCCTCCCCGCAAATCACAATCGGCGTGGAACCCATCAGCATATCGACCCAACTTCAGCACTCTACAATAAGGTGGACTCGCTGAGATTTATAAACCACAACATATAACATATTAGGTCGGATCCTCCTCGCAAATTACAATCGGCATGGAACCCATCGACGTATCAACCCAACTTCAGTGCTTTGTGATACGGTGGACCTGTCAAGATTTATAAACCATAACATATAACATATTGGGTCCAGATCCTCCCCGTAAATCACAAACGATGTGGGTTGGGGTGTCACTCCATGCTACCACTCCCCTCCTATGAACTCTGATTGCGATATATATTGCATCACAGCTGGACTCCGCTGGAGCCGATTCATATACTTGTTCCACCTCTGACCTGTGATATGTGATATCGCAATCGCAACCGGGGTCGATTCTTAAGCCACTTCTTCCTCTTGTGTCGATATGTGATATGTGGGGCCTAGTGGCAACCTGCCACGTGGTGCTCCCTCATTTGCCGAAACATTTTCCTTGTCATCTTCTCCTGCCACCTTGACAAGTTAAACTCAAACTTTGGCTTGCTCTAACTTCGTCATCTGGACTCGGATTTGAGTGGTGTTCGCATCATTGGAATCAAGATGACGAGCACTTTGATTCAATGCTAAGTTTATCTAGATTCTGCCACTTTGAGTTTTGAGCCTTTTACCATGCCACTGGTACTTTTCTGAAGATCCACCTAGATCAAATGTAGACCAGAGAGAAAAGGAGGGCCAACGCCGAGAGCCCTGCTACCCTGAATTCGCCACCCAAGGGATATCAGCCACCCCAAATCAACTGAGACTGGACACAGAATAGAGAGAAAATGGGAACCAATGCCAAAAACCTTGCCACCCTAACCTCGCCACCCAAGAATAACCAATTATGATAGAAGCTCACAGGGTGGGAGTCGAACAGGAAGAAGTAGACGCCCTAGGAGAGATTGAAGGGCAGTAGAAAGCCAACACCCGAGATGAAATGAAGCAGTGAGGAGAGAGATAAAACCAAAATACTCAGTAAACAAAAGCCATAATGCTAGAATGCCCAAAGACCATTGACACCCTGAACCGAGAGTGACCACCCCGAGAACAACTACATCTCTGGCATGCCATTGCAAAGTTAAAAAGCATAGATTTGAGACCAGTAAATCCAAAAACTTCCCCAAAGCATCCAAGGTGGAGAGTCGCAAGAGTAGAGGGAAATTAAGAAGGGGGTCGACCAAAACCAATGAAGAAGTTTCCACTAGAGAGTCCCAAAGAAAGAAAGATTCTTAGGAAGCTGGAATGAGTGAGAGGGCGACGATTGAGGCACGCCTGTGGCAGACTGAATAGACTGCCACCCTGGAGTAGACATTGAGGAGGATGCAAGTAGGGAGGGAGACATAACACACACCATATCTTTTGGAAATTGGGGGGAGTGATCTCTGATGGAATATATCCAAAGGAGTAATGGAGCCATCATGTCAGATAAAATTCAGATCGGAGAGACATAACCATTCACGCATGTGAACACAGACATAATAACTATGGCATGGTGGAGCGGCATGGTAGTGAGGAAATTCACGTGTGGTGGGTGAGGGCCTCGCTTGCTGATTGTGTGGGGTCGGGGGGAAGTAGGGGGGCAGAGATCAAGGTCCAGAAGGATTTGGGCTTCCCGCCCATTAGCCTTCCAATCATCATCTTCCCAGTGTTCCAGGAGGATGGTCTCTTTTCTATTACGCTTCGTCGCTGACCAAATATGGTTGATTTAGATAGGGGCTGAGTGGAACACTGCTTTATTCCTAGCTTTCCATAGGTTCCATAGAGTGAATCCCTGGAATAGGCACTAAGCTCTTTTGACTATTGGATTTTGGAACATGTTCCACCGCCATAGCTCAAGAGAGTCCTTTAGGATTTTGGCTGATCGATCCTGAGTGCCGAAAATATTTTCAACAAGCTTCCAAAGCTCTACCACCATCGAGCAGGAGTTCAAGAGATGATCTGTTTTTCTTCTTTCATTATATAGAGGGGGAAACAAGATGGACCTTCAAAGCCTTTCTTTCTGATCTTGTCTCAAGTTAGGAGTTTTCCATATGCGATCAACTAGAGGAAGAATGCAACTTTAGGCCAAAGCCTTGAGTACCAGATTTGTTTATGTAGAGGATCAAGGTTAGGCAAGCTAATGGTAGAGAGAATAGTGTAGGCTTCCTTTAAAGAGAACATACAACTGGATCAGTAGCCCCATCGAAGTTTTTCGGGGTCATCAGATGACAAAATACGATGTTGTTGAATACAATGTAATAGCTTGTCCTAGGGGAGGGGAGGATCATGGTTGGGCCAGTGAGCCGACCTCTTCCATTCCCTCCACTTGGAGGGGGGGTTGGAGGCAATCCAGAAGTATCTGACATAAACTGCCCCTAGACTAGTAGAAATGGCACAAATTTCCCTGAGATCTTTCTAAAGTGCAAATTTAGGATGTTGCATCCATGCTTCCTCCCAAATTTTTTTCTCTGCCTCCGTTTCAAACCTCCCAGAATCCATGATTTTGGATTAGATGTTTGTTTTCCTTGGCTAGAGTCCAAATGGAAGAGCCATATGGTAAGGGTTGAGGATTTGACAAAGGATCCCGAATGCAGTGTTGACCATATTTGTGAGCCCATATCTCTTTCCATGTTTCTTGTCCTTCTTGGAGCCAACACCACCAAATATTAGCGCCAAGCGCTCACGATAAAGTCTCGGGATATTTCAAGCCTAGACCTCCATGAATTTTGGGCTTGCATAGCTTGTGCCAGGAAACGAGGGACCATTTCCTGCCTATTTGAGCACCTGGCCACATGAACTTGCAGAAGATGGCCACTAGGTCCTTGTAGATGCTCTTGGGGGCTGGAAGAGCCGAGAGATGGTAGACCGGGAGAGCTTGTAGGACATATTTGAGTAGGGTGCACTGTTCCGCGGAGTTCAGGATTTTTAAGGTCCAACTGGAGAGGTTACGCTCCACGTGTGCCAAAAGGTCTCTCCAACTAGAAGTTCTCAAGGAATTAGGGCCCAGAGGGATCCCCAAGTAGGTGCTAGGCAGAACACCAACTTGGAAGCCTAGTATTCTGGCTAGATGTGTTTGGACTCCCTTGTGGGTGTTGAAGAAGAAAATGTCAGATTTATCACTGTTGACAGTTGTGCCAGGGGCTAGTTGAAAGGTTTCAAGGATGGAGTTAAGATGTCAGGCTTCACGAAGAGTAGGTTTGCCAAAAAGGAGATTATCATCCACAAATTTTTGGTGGGAAACAAGGGGGCAGTGGGGGAAATTTTCAGCCCTTTTATGAGACCACTGAGGGAGGCAATTTTGATTAGTCTGCCCAATCTTTCAGAGGCAGTGATATACATGAATGGGGAGAGGGGGTCCCCTTGCCTCAAGCCTCTTGAGCCTCTAAAGGGATGGGAGGGAGAACCATTTACAAGGATAGAGCAAAAAAGATTTCGATCATGGATTTTATCGATGAGATCCAAGAGTGAATTTATTTTTATTCTTAAAATTAATAAATTTTTATATATCATAATAAATAAATTATAAGATAATTGTTAATTTAATGAGAATCTTCAAAATTAAATATTTAAGATAAGACAATTGTCAACCTTCTATATAAAACATAATTTAACCTTTTAATTTAAATATTCTAATAAATTTTAAAAAACCAATTAAATAAAATATGGAAGTTAAAATTTATATATTATTAATGTTCTATTTTTTAAAAATATTATTTTATTTTTAAAAATATTTTTTTTTTAAATTTATATTTATTTCAAATATATATATATATATGATGAAGATGGTTAATGTCCACTGAGACCAAACTTTGGTCTATCAGACCTAAAGAAACAAATTATTTAGTTTGATTAAGATTTTATTCCTATGCTCAAAAAGCTTAGAGAGAAGGTTCCCAAGCTCACTATAATTTTGACATCGTAAAAGGTTAGGAAGGTCAGTATTGCAACAAAGATTATGAAACTGAGATCTAATGTGGTTGCATACGAGGCACTCTAAGAGGAAGCGATTTTGATGTTCATATTCTCACAGAGATGACAAATCGTTTCTATCCATGGTGTTTTAGGAACTACCGAAAGACCTGTTTCACTATGGAGCTCATGAGAGTTCATTCTAATCTTGGCTGTATTAATTTTCTTCTTTGAGCTAGTTAAAACAGAGAGATACTTTTGATCTTTAGGGTGGGGTTAATGACCTCCTTATAATATCTTAATTTTCGTTTAGCTCCTAAATCTTTCTCACAACACTTTTTTTCTTTGAACTTAGAAGTAACAATATTTTTAATGTTATTAATGTTTTGAAATGCAACATTTTCGTGGATCTCCCAATGGTTTAACCAGGCCCTGGTGTCTTTATACCAACCTCGTTTGAGCCTTAGGTGGTTTTGGCTGGAATTTAAAGCTAGTTTAGAAAGTCTATAGTCTCCTATATTAGTCTAAATCAAACACTAATTAATCATGAAAAACAATTTATCGTGATAAAAAACCTTTCTATCAAAATTGTAAACTCAAATCTATTTTCTTTCGGAAAAATATCTAATCAATTTTGAACCAATTATTTGTAATTTAAACTGATATCAAATATGCATTTTTTTATAAATAAGTTTAAAATAATAACGATATAATCATTTATCAAAAAAGCAAATGCACATCTAAATTTACCATCCCGATGTAAAGCATGCCTCACATCCCATGTAAAACAAGTGCATGCCATGTGACACAATGATGATAACAAAATTGAAAAGTTCAACATTCGGGAACTATGGCCTTAGACAAGGAAATTTTCATAATATTTGTTAATTTTAAAGCATGTCAACAAACTCCAAATATTACATAACTATTTTCCCATTGTATTATATTTCAAACAACTTTGGAAACAATTAAGCAGATCAGATATATATTAAGCATATATTTTATTATTAAGTAGTTTGGTAAATCAATGTCAACCACCAAATCAGTGATATTAAATCACATAATATTACATAACATGGCATATCATTAATTGAACTGACCCCAAAGAATTGATAGTTATATATTTAAAATTAAAATAAATTTATATTGTTTTAAACTAATTCCAACATTAGTATACCTAATAATTGTTTCCAAATTAATATTCCAAGATATATAGTTTCACCGATTGAACTTTCACACCATTTTATGATATTTTTTTGTTTATTTATTAAAAGGAAAACGATTTTTAAAATATTAAATTTTAAAATGTTTTAAAGCGGAAATATTTAGATTAATCAAATAAAAACTATTAATTCTATTAATTAATTTTTAAAATTTATTTTGAAAAAAAATATTTAGTATTTAAGTTTATTTTAATAGAACAATTTCTAAACATTTTTTTTAAATTTCCAAAAATAAAAAATACACCTATTTAACTTTTCACAAAAATAATTTCAAATTTAATAAATTCTAAAAATATAATAAAACACAAAGTCGGAAATGATTTCCCCATAATTTATGGAAATTTTTTTCTTTTGAATTTAAGAAAAATATTTTATATTTTAAAATTTAAAAGTGATAAAAAAATATGATTAAATAACTATGATTACTATTAAAACAATCTTAAGAAAGAATTATCGAATCATAAGTTATTTTTTAAGAAGAGTCGAATTTTTTTTGGAGACCTTTATTTTCAGAAATCATCACGTAACACAGTCATTGCACAGAATTTGAAAATTTTGACCATCGAAATCAACCAAACATGAATGGTGAAAAAATGACAAATCTATGGTTGGCCGGACAGTACACAAGTTGATGTCAAAAGCTGTGGACAACTACCTGATGGTGATGCGCTGACGGACGAGCCGACGTTTAGTAGGTGTCCATCTTTCTGTCATCAATGGCGGCATGTGCGGAGGTAGGGTGATGGTGAAAGCGGAGAAGATTGTTGGGTTGTAACTGGGAATTTTGAAGATCTGGTTAGGTAAGTTGATGGTCGGTATGGTTAATTATTGCCGTCATCGGTTAGGAGATTTGATTCGCTGCGAAAAAACGGAATCGAATCGGGATCTACGTACAGTATATTGTGTGCAGGCAGTGTTTAATCTGTGTCTAGATATGTGTGAGAGTAGGGATATGTGTGAAAGTAGGGGATAGATCTCTAATGGGGTAGGATTAATAATTGTTAATAACTGTTTAGTACTGGTTTTATTAAACCACTAAAACTTTAGGGATTGTAATCAATATGTAAATAAAAATAAATAAGATTAACTGTTGCTTTGTTCAACATTTAAACCCATTTTGTTTAATAAATGACACTCAACTCATTTTATTTCCCATTAAAACATATCAAAGTATATGGATCAACAAAAAACAAATTTTCAACTATTAGATCACATCCAAATCAATCGAGATCACACCGTTCAAAATGAAGCCATTGCAATCCATATCCATCCTTGCTACCAATTAAATTCAAGTGCAAAAAACTATAAAAAAGTTCAACCAATGTTGAAGTTGCATGTTTAACATTCAAACTATTCACTAGCCCCGGAGACAAACCATTACAAAACATTTCACAGTTTATTCAAGTTAGTTATTTCAATCACAACACATTTTTCTTACAGTAAAAAACAAATTCTCAACTATTATATCACATCCAAATCAATCTAGATCACACATTCAAAATGAAGCCATTGCAATCCATGTCCATTTTTGCTACCAATTAAATTCAAGTGCAAAAAACTATGAAAGAAGTTCAACCACTGTTGAAGTTGCATGTTTAACATTCAAACTAGCCCTGGAGACAAACCATCACAGAACATTTTGACAATATATTCAAGTTAGTTATTTCAATTATAACACATTTTTCTTACAGTTTATTATAATTACAACACATTTTTCTTACATTTTTATTTTCATTTCTCACAGTTTTTATTCCAGTTCTTACAATTTCATTTTCATGAAAATATATAGTTTTTCTATTTTTCTATATTATGAATCATTTTAAATTTGATGGGAAAATATGACACAACCATAATGAAGAGTATTGGCTAGTATGGCTAGCTATAGATGAAAAAGAACAAAACTCGTGGAGATAAACTTTAAATCGAATTGAAAACTACATATTCTAATTCTCAAACCACAGGGGTTCATTTCTTCTTTTATTGAAAATAAATATTTCATTAAACTTTTTTCTTGAGTAAAAATAAGTCCAAAAATCAACGTGTGATAGACAATCCAGATCAACATCTTAACTAGAAAAGGAACCAAGTGACACTTTTTATAGTTGAAATTCCTCTTAGAGCTTCATGTCAACCACATAACACTTTTTATAGTTGAAATTCCTCCTAGAGCTTCTTATTTGAAGAGTGTTAGCTATAGGAATAACAACAATATTGACATTAGGTCTCTAAGCTGCCAGAAAACCCAAATGAGAATTCAAGGATA